>CAUYPK010153708.1:0-27970 GCA_963574355.1 Loris lydekkerianus | reverse complement strand
TTAGCTTCATAGTAGGGCTGAGTACATTGGATACTTTTCTTCCATTCCTGAGATATTTTGCTAAGAAGAATATGTTCCAGCTCCATCCATGTAAACATGAAAGAGGTAAAGTCTCCATCTTTCTTTAAGGCTGCATAATATTCCATGGTGTACATATACCACAATTTGATAGTCCATTCGTGGGTCGATGGGCACTTGGGCTTCTTCCATGACTTAGCAATTATGAATTGGGCTGCAATAAACATTCTGGTACAGATGTCTTTGTTATATTGTGACTTTTGGTCTTCTGGGTATAAACTACTTTCTGATGAGTTCCCCCCCCCCCCCAGATCGGTAGGGATCATCATAGTCGCTGAGTTAAGTACTTTTCCCCTGCTTTCTACATTAACACCAGGCCATAAAAGCACATAAAGGCATGTCTAAGGTTTTGAGTTTTGCAGTTTTTATTTCTAATGAAAATAATGGACGTTATATTCATTACCCAGTTACATTAGTGAAGACAGGCAAATTACTTTGTCTGTCAAAGCCCCATCCTTTATTGGCTTAATCCAATAAAGGTTTACTTATTGCTTGTTAGACTCTGGCCACTAAATCTGGAGTTTTTCCCATAAGTAACATAGAGCAAGTAATACTTTTGTAAGGTGACCATATGTTTCATTCCTAGGGTTGTTGTGATCAATAGGCCATAGCCAGATATCCCATGTCAAAACATCCATTACCACTCCACCCCTGCTGCCCGTCATGGTAAATGCTCTCCCTTTCTTTTGGCCAGCTAAGCACTTCCACTTGGCTTCTGCTACTTTTGGATTGCATTATCAACATTGAAATTAGGAAGTCCATCTCAATGATGCATCTCCTACCATCGTACCCAGCCATAATGAAGCTTTAGAATAAGATTGTTGCTCCATTCATCATAAAATTCTCAACTCCTTCATGAAGGGAGTATCCTCTGGGTCCTCTCAGGGCACAGGGTTGGTGTGTTGGTATGCATTTGGCATATGATAAATCCACCCCAATAGTTCCATATTCCCAAACTTTTGGATTCCTTCCTCCTGCCAGGGCAATTCTGACTCCTCCACCTCATTCAGAGTAATCCAATGGTGAGCCTGAGGTTTCTGTAGACTGTTGGAGCCACTCTGCTCCCACTGGCTCATATGCTCTGTAATGCCAATATTCTGATTCTGACAGTCTGGAGAGGAACTTAGACATGAAGGGCAGGTACAACATGCTCTGTTCAGCTCACAGCGGCAGGGAAGCAAACAGGGAAAGTCCTTCCCTTAACTGCTTGTGGAGGCCGGCAAGCTAGCACAGGAAGTCTGCACAAAGGAAAAGTCCTATACACATATATATCCAGAGGAACAATAGTGGCAAAGTGCCCACCAACAGTTACAGAATCATAACAACACTGCACAGTTATGGTGATCACGGAAAACATAGCAACTTCCAGCCCAAACAAGGTTGCTTAGTCCTACATACTCAATTCGGAATCTCTAGTAAACGTACCCATATCAGTAAATTCAGACATGGTGTTATGTTCTTTTCTTCCATGGTCCCACATATATAGACAGACTTTCTGCTTATAACCAAAGTCATATTGTTGGGAGATTTTTCAGATTAAAAGTTATTTCTTTCTAAGTCAGAGTTGTAATTAGCTCCTGGAACACAGTGAGATATGAGCCAAATTCTGGGCTTACAGACAATCAGGCATGGTGGGGCAGGCTGTGAGGAAAGTAGGCCTCTACTTGTAAGGCAGCTGCACCAGGTTAGGCTAACAGGAACCATGGTAAACTCTGGCCTTAGCATCAGAAAGGAGAGTAGGAAAAGGTGGGTTTGAGGCTGAAGACGATAGTTTATTAACTGACTAGTGACTAAGGCTGTGAATCTTTCTTCCTGAGCCAGCAAGTGCCTCCTAATAGCAGTAATGTACTTTGTTCTAGCATATTGAAAAATGACCTCAGTGCAAAGAAAGTGTAATGAGCTAACACTGATAACAACTGTATGTTTTTAAAATTAAAGTCGTTTACATTTTTGAATGTAGAAATCATTTTGACAATACAAGGTCTTCCAGACCAAGACCTTAATGTCAAATAAGCATATTTGTGGGACAAACAGAATGCTTTAATTGGAAACCATGGGAATGGTTTGAGAAGCATGAGTCATGAATGAGGTGACATTAGTACAATCTCTCAGAGCTTTGGCCAAGTCCTATCCTTCCTTTACACCCCTTTTCACCTTTTTTTATGAAGCTTTCTCATAGTAACCCTGTCAAAATCAATGTATTCCTCCCCTCTATCCAATAACATGTTTTATACCTCAAGTATTAATGTAATTTTCCAGTATCTGTAAGATATATGGCATTTATGTACAAATTTTGTTTTGCCAAAAATAATAGAAAGTCCTAAGGGAGACTGCATCTGCCATCACCTTGTCTACCCTGCTACTCGGCAAGGATCGCAGGCCCTTCGTGGCTTAGTCTGTATAAGTCTCTGAGGTTACCTTTTGCCATACTCTGACATCTGAGCTTTCTAATATCTCATTTCTTCTTCTTAGGACACTACTTGAACTCGTGGTGCCATGACTCCTTACCTTTTTTAAGCTCAGTCTTTTAAAAGATAAGATTCTCTGTAGGATGCCCTTCCTTACAGCCTCCCCAGACACACCATACCAGTGCCCTCACTCAGGTGGGTTATGTTTTGTTATGTGGGCTTATTACACCATCTACTCATTTCCTTTTCTTATTATACCATTCATTCTCTTTTATTTATTTGCTTGTTTGACTTTCTTTCCTACTACCCAAGTGCTTTTAACCATTTTTTTCTCACAGTATACTTGAACCTATAGTTAAACTTCCATAGCACACCTTTGTTGATCAAAGAAAAAGAGTAAAAAAAAATACTTACTGTACTTTTAACTTCTTTTGAAAATAATTTAATTAATGATTTTTAAAAATGTTCACAGCACACCAGTGCCGGCATACCAGTTAAAAATCACTTTACAAGACCCTAAGGCATGACATCCTTCACAGAGCAGAAATCTAATTGTGTTAGATAAGATAGAAATATAGTGTCTTGCAATCAAACAAGTCATTCATCTAAAATAAGATAGAATCAGTAAATAACTACAACTCCATAACATCAAATCAGTGTTGTGGGGGATAATCTTGAAATATTATTCTAGAACATAATGGGGAAAAAGAAAAATGTAAGAAAATTATAACATGGAAAATTCAATACAAAAAAATAACACAACATCAATATCTTAATTATGACCAAAGTAACAGAAAAAAATAAATTCCACTGGGGACAACAGACTATTAGGTAAATTTGTAAAATAATCAATGATTTAAAAAAAAAATTCTTAATGGTTATGTCATACAGAATCCAGATATAACCAAAATAAGTATGAATAAATGTCTGATATTTGTAAGACTGTCATCCAGAATGCAATACCACGTATGGAGATACAACAGGGTGAAAAACAGAAATTCAGGAGCAGCGCCTGTGACTCAAAGGAGTAGGGCACTGGCCCCATATGCTGGAGGTGGCGAGTTCAAACCCAGCCCCAGCCAAAAAAAAACTGGAAAAAAAAAAACAAAACAGAAATTCAGAGACACGAAGGATATAATGAGCAAGTACAACATACGTCTAAGAGATCAAACAGAATAAGGGAAAGACAATCTTTCAAAAGGCAATAATTCAAAAGAACTTTCCAGAATTTAGGGAAAACTATAACTCATCAGATTGAAGGAATACATCAAGTCTTGGACAGATTAAATTTTACAATTCTATAACTATAAAATCTATAAACAACAGAAAATAAAAGACATAATGCCTACAAAAATGTGACAAGCTCAGCGTCCGTAGCTCAGTGGTTAGGGTGCCAGCCACATACACCGAGACTGTTGGATCAAACCCGGGCCGGGCCTGCTAAAAACAACAATGACAACTACAACCAAAAAATAGCCTGGTGTTGTGGTGGGCACCTGTAGTCCCAGCTACTTGGGAGGCTGAGGCAAGAGAATCACTTAAGCCCAAGAGTTTGAGGTTGCTTTGGGCTGTGACACCACAGCACTCTATCGAGGGCAACATAGTAAAACACTGTCCAAAAAAAAAAAAAGTGACAGACTGAAAGCAGGTTTCTTTTTCAGCAGCAATAAATAAAAGTAGACTCTCAAAATACATTTCTCAAGCTGCTGGGTGAAGTGCTGTAATCCCAGCACTCTGAGAGGCAGAGGCAAGTAGGTTGCCTGAACTTGGGAGTTCGAGACCAGCCTGAGCAAGACCCTATCTCTAAAAAACAGCTGAGCATTGTGGCAGGTGCCTGTAGTCTCAGCTGCTTGTGAGGCTGAGGCAAGAGGATCACTCAAACCCAAGAGTTTGAAGTTGCTGTGAGCTATGATGCCATGGCACTGTACCCAGGGTGACAAAGTGAGACTCTGTCTCAAAAGAAAAAAAAAATTTCCCAAATAAACAAATGAACACATGAAAATAGAAGCTATGGATATACTCCAAAAAGAAAATTTGAACATGTATGAAAAAAAATAATGTTTAAAATTGATAAAATATTTTAGAAAATTTAATTATATATCACATATAAAAATAAAAACATTATTAACTTTATTTTTAATGTATCAAACCAAAATCCTAAATAACAGAGGATATGAAACTTCAGTGGGTACTTAAATTATTCTGTGGTTTTGTGTTAAAGAGAAATAGAGTAACTGGAAAACTAATTTTTATTAGAAAATCATGATACCTAATAATTTACATTAAATTTAGAATTTAAAGCCACATTTATAAAAATTAAAGCACAAACACAAATTAAGCATTAAACTCTAAAATTTGGAGAAAGAATAACGAAGCAAACAAAAGGAAAGCAGTAGGAAGGATAGATAAATATAGTACAATGTAGAAAATAAAAAAACTAGAAAATAGGAAAACAACAGATGTTATAAATTAACATGCTTTTTCTATTTTTAATTTCAGATTAATATGAGGGTATAAACAGGTTATATTGTTTGCATTTGTTATATAAAGCTCAAGTTGTTGGTGAGCTTCACAGGGGGTGTCCTGTGTACCTTTACATTGTGCATATTAGCTAAGAGTCTACCAATCCTCGTCCTTGCTCCCCCTCCCCCTCTTGAATTGAACTGTGTTTTTCTTTTGTGTAGGGATGTAGTTGTTTATCTATTGAGTTCATATTAGTATAGAGTACATTGAATACTTGCTTTTCCATTCTTATGATTTTTACTAAGAAGACGAAGACCTTACCTAATGTGTACAATGTAATGGTACATTTCAAAACTATTAAAGAGTATGTCTTTCCACAACAAATAAGTAACTGAGGTGATGGTTATATTAACCAGTTTGATGTAAGCATTCCACATTGTGTATCAAATCAGCACATTGTACCCCATAAATGCATTAATGTACAAAGCTATGATTTAATAAAAGAAGAATGTTCTTCAGCTCCATACAAGTTAATACAAAAAATGTAAAGTCTCCATCTTTTTATGGCTGAATCGTATTCCATGGTATATACATATGACAGTTTATTAATCCATTCATGTGTTGATGAGCACTTAGGTTGATTCCTCATCTTGGAAATTGCAAATTGAGCTGCAATAAACAATCTAGTGCAAATGTCCTTATGGTAAAATGATTTACTTTCTTCTGGGTAGATACCTAGTAATGGGATTACAGGAGTAAATGGAAGGTTTACTTTTAGCTCTTTGAGGATTATCCATACTTCTTTCCACAGAAGCTATATTAGATTGCAATCCCACCAACAGTGTAAAAGTGGTCCCTTCTCTCCACATCCATGCCAGCATCTGCAACTTTAGGAAATTGTGATATAGGCTATTCTCATTGGGGTTAGGTTATATCTCCAGTTGTTTTGATTTGCATATCTCTGACGATTAGAGACAACGAGCATTTTTTTCATATGTTTGATAGATATTCACCTATCTTCTTGGAAAAGGTTCTATTCTTATCTCTTGCCCACTTATAAATGGGGTTGCTCCTTTCTTATTCATGAGTTTGAGTTCTCTATAGATTCTAGTTATCACTCCTTGGTCAGATTTGTATGAAACTGGACCCACACCTCTCACCACTTACAAAAGTTGACTCTCATTGAATAAAAGATTGATATTGAAGACACAAAACTATAAAAATCCTAGAAGAAAGTGTGGGGAAAATTCTTGACAATGTGGGCCTGGGAAAAGATTTTATGAAGAAGATCCCCTTGGCAATTGCAGCAACAGCAAAAATAAATAAATGGGACACGATTGGGCTAAAAAGCTCTGCACATAGCAAAGGACATAAAAGTGAAGCAAATAGACAAAGTGCTAGGTTTTTTAATGAATAGTAGAAAAATGATTATGTAGTATAATTAAGAAGAAAATGAGATAGCACAAATAAATAAGAAATAATGAAGGGGAAATGAAAATTGAAAGAATATAAAAATTATGGGCAACTTCTACTTTGGAAAAGACAAAGTAGATATACTTTTCCCTATTCCTCCTCCTAAGTCTAACTAAAAATTCTGGATATCATATGTAAAGCAATCATAAGAAGAATCTGAACAGTGGATATAAGAAGGCAAAATGGGTAAGGATGTTGGCACATAAGGAACAACTAGGTGATGAATTCCTTGGGTTGTTTTTGCCTTATATATCCCAGATTTGGAGCTGGAGAAAATGGCAATGCAGTAATGCTAATGAGCACAGGGAAAAATCATGCCAACAAAAGGGTACTCTGTCCAGAGGCAACTGAACCTAAACAGAAAACTTTCAGAAAATAATTACTCTTCTATAACCAAATAATACAGAAAATCACAAGGTCCCAAGTTCGCCAGCAAATGGGAAGATGGGGCCTAGACTTTCCACATTGGATGTGAACACTCCCGTCACTGCACAGGCAAGAAAAAGGCAAATAGGGAGCTGAAATTTTTATCCCTGAGGGATGGTGATGAGATCCCCTCCCTGGAGATATCAGTGGAAACCACATGAGGAGCCTGAATTTCCACCCTGACTAGACAATTACAAAGTGTCACCCTTACACTCTGCTGGGGTAGTGTCAAAGGAGGGATAGTGCAGAGTCAGGACTGTCACTATCACACTATAGATCTGTGCAACTATTCACAAATTCCACTTCAAAGAGAAATACAATGCACTACTGTCAAAAGTTGATAGTAGACTGACATACTCAACACCCATAAACTCTGGCCAACCAGCCTCAGGCAGTAGTGGCACCAGTCAAATGGGGAAGTTAGAACTAAATCATGAGCATAGCAGCCACCAATTTAATCCTTACGGGGTACTAATTTTCTAATTGTGCTTGTCAATCTGGGAGAATTCTTTTGTTAAAATTTGCTTTACTTTTTTGTATTTTAAATATGTTAACCTAGGAAATAAAAATATGAAAGACAAACACAAATGCATTAATAAAAATAAAAGGATTTGTCTGTAAAATTTAGATTCAAACAAATGCTACACTAAATGACGTAGAAGGCCATACGTGGCCTTAACGTGGCCTTCAGAATGCAGGTTCCCCATGCCTGTTCTATTTAAAACATTTTTCAAAATGATGAATAAAGTGGGAAGAATCAGTCCCCAATTTGTATCCAGATTGTGTGGTTTTGGTAGAAATACAGACAAGAAAACAAAATAGGGAACATAGAAATAGACTCCACATATAGGCTTTACAGGTTTTGACAAAGGTGGAAAAGAAATTGAATGGAGTGGGAAAGATAGCCTTTTCACAAATGGTGCTGGTATAACTAGACATCCACAGGCAAACAAACAAAATACCTTGTACAAAAAGTAACTGTAAAAGGGTAATGGACTTAAATGTAAATAAGAAACTATAAAACTTTCAGAAAAAAAAATCATAGATAAAATCTTTAGGACCTAGGGCTAGCAAAGAGTTTCAGAGTTGACTACAATAAACACTTTGTATAAAAAGAAAAATTGATAAACCGGACCTCATCAAGATTAAACGCTTTTGCTCTAAGAAAATCTCTCTTAAAGAACTTTCACAACTTGGTTTAAAAAAATGTAACAATCCAATTAGAAAATGTGTAAAAGACAAAAACAGACATTTCACTGACGAGGATATTGAGGTGGCAAATAAGAGCATGGAAAAAAGGCTAGGTGTGGTGAATCCTAGCACTCTGGGAGGCTGAGATAGGCAGGTTGCTTGAACTCAGGAATTCTTCAAGATCAGCCTGAGCAACAGTGAGATCCAGTCTGTACTAATAATAGAAAAAAAGATCACTTGAGCATTGTGGTGGACATCTATAGTCCCAACAACTTAGGAGGCTGAGGCAAGAAGAACTCTTAGGCACAAGAGTTGAGGTTGCTGTGAGCTATGATGTCATAGCACTCTACCCAGGGTAACAAATGGAAAAAAATATTCAAATCAATTACTGGTCATTATGGAAATACAAGTTAAAATCTCAATGAGATAACACTATCTACCTGTTGGAATGAATAAAATAAATATAGTAAAATGCCATATATAGATGAGATTGTAGAGCAATTCCTAGGCATTTATATCAAATAAATGAAGACTGTGTTCACAAAGAAGCCTGTGTGCCAATCTTTATGTGAATGTTGTTCATAATAGCTTTTAATTGGAAACAACTCAGAATTCCTTCAATGGGTAAGTGGTTAAACAGGCTGGGGTACATCCACATCAGGAATATTATTCAGTAATAACAAGAAAAAAACAAACTATTGATACATACAATAACTTGGGTGAATATCCAGAAACTTATGCTGAACGTTCATGAAACAGGAAAGTCAATATTCTTAAGATGTTATTTCTCTTCAAATTTATCTGTAGATTCACCATTCCTAAACATTTTTTACAAGATGATTATGTAGTGTATATGGAAATGCAAAGAAAAAGAATACACAAAACAATTTTGGAATAGAACAACACATTTGGAATATGTACACCTTTACAAGATAAAGGTTATAAAATACAATGGTACAATAATCAAGACACTGTTATTTGTATAAAGATAGACATATAGATCAATTGATCAGGACAGAGATCCAAAGATAGATCCTGATTTTTCAACAAAGGAGCCAAAACTATTCTATATAGAAAGAATAATCCTTTCAATGAATAGTGCTGAATACAGTAGAATTTCTAGTAGTTGACGACCCAAGGGACTATAACAAACTGATCAACATATGAAAGTAATCAGCATAAGGAAGTAGGCCTCAGTATATGTGGTGCATGTCTAGGCTATGAAAATCTGGTCAATGTAAGGTGGTAGTCAACGAAGGGAGATGGTGGAGGTTCTACTGTATTTGTATATCTATACACCAATAAATGATCTCAACCTATTTAATTTCTTGAGAAAAATATAGGAGAAAATTTCAGTGACCTAGGGTTAGAAAAATAATTTTTAGATAGAAATACAAAATGCACAAACAATAAAAGAAAAATAAATAGAATTACAAAATTAACAATTTTGGCTCTTCAAAAGTCGGTCTTTAGGAAAATGAAAAGCCAGACTACAAAACAGAAGAAATTATTTGCAACACCTATTTTTGTCAAAGGATTTCTTATAGTTCAATAATAAGTCAAACAGCCCAATAAAAACTTCACTAAAAATTCAGATATAAACTTAGCAAGGAAGATTCAGGGATGGCTAATGATTACCTAAAAAGAGGTTCACTATCATTAGTAATTAGGAAAATTTAGATTAAAATTACAATGAGATATACTACATACCACTACATGTATATTCTGCTGGCTCAAATTTCTAAAAATTTAATAATACCAAGTAAGTTGAGCATGCTAAGCAACTCAAAGTTTCATAAATTGCCAGTGTGAATGCAAACCTGCAAAGTCATTTTGAAAAAGTTGGCAGTTTCCTATAAAGTTATACAAATCAATACTATATATTCCAGCAACCCACTCCAAGCATTCCCCCGCCAATAAAAATATGTGTACACATAAAAAATTTGCACCCATATGTTTATAGCAACCTTAATAATACCCAAATGGGAAACTACACAAATAACCCAAACAAACCTTTCTGTATACATTTATACAATGGAACACCATGCAACAATAAAAAGGAACAAAGAAAGGATACATGAAACAACACGAATTCATGTTAAAAGAATTATGTTATTGAAAGAAGCCAAACAGCATCATGCCATTCCTAAGGAATTCTAAAAGAGAAAAAATACTAGAAATCCTATAGTGATTGCTAGAAATAGAGGATAGAGGAAGGGATTGATTCCAAAGAGCATAAAGAAAATTTGAAGGGTGATGGAAATATTCTGCATTATGATACAAGTGTAGCACTTAAAATTTGTCAATTTAATTTTATGTAAAGTATACTTCAACAAAATGAACTCCTTCCAAAACAAAACAAATAAGCAAAACTGTTCATAAATTTCACAACATTACCAAGCAAGTAAGATATAATCATTAAACTGACCATGCATATTTATTATGATTTATGAGGGAAAAAAACTCACAAGGAAGTCTAAAGTTTTAGTTCATACACTTATTGTTAGTACTATTGGTATGATAATTTTTAATTATTTTATATGTGTTATAGTATTAATATTATTAGAAATTGACATTTTCAGAGTCATGGACAAAACTGCTAAATATGAAATGAGAGAGTTGATAGAGAAAAAAACCCTGCAATGTTAAATTTGAAGTGGACATGTCAATACAAGGCCCTAATATTTAAGACTATAGTTATCAGTTCTAATCCATGAAAGGTCCTGAACAGAACCAATAGCAATTAGGATACATAATGTTCAGTTGTTAGTTTCTAAATGTGTGTGGATAAGAAAAAAACAGTCAAGACTGGGATAACCTGTAATAAAAGTAAGATAGGACTTGATGATCAGTGGGATCATGTCAGAAAAGACAACAGGACAACAGTGGGCTCCCAGTGGTCACATTTGGGATGATTCAAACATCAAAAAGAATAATAACCATTAGTAATTAGAGCACATTAAATAATTTTAAAAAATCCAAGAGTCCATAATAAAAATCTAAAAGAATAAAAGAAAAAAATGAAGAGAAATCTCTTCTTCATAAAAATATCACCTAACAAATATATACATATGGAATGGCAACATCTTATAATAAAAAATGACCATTATGCAACCTCTAGTGCAATGATTCATATAAGATCCATCAATAGACTTAAAAAATATTAAGAAACAATTTATTAAGAAATAGAACATACCAATTATTACCCTACAGGTTACTAACTAGTTAGAAAAAGAAAAATGTATGTTAAAATTGAGATCTGAAAGTCACTACAAACGAGGTGATCAAACTTAGCACAAGTCACTAATAGTCATGAATAGTGAGACACCTTGACATAATTGTCCCAATGATGTGATTACCAAAGAATAAAAACACCATCATCTATAAAGTTTTTTTGCTAAACATGTTTATCCTCAACTTTATCAAGCCTCTGTAACTACCCAACAATTTATAGGAAAAAGAGAATGAATAATCAAGTTGTTTGCATAAAAAAGTCATTCTTGAACAATTGGTAGTCATTTAAATATGGATATGTATTAGATGATATTATGAAATTATTTATAATTTTTATGTATACTAATATAGTGTGGCCATGTAGAAAAATTTCCTTATTCTTAGAAGCTACATGCTTAAGTATTGGGGTGAATGTCATGCTGTCTGCAACTTACTTCCAAATGATTTACAGTGGAGAAAATCCACACAAAAAGTGAGCAAGTATATGAGAGAACAAAAAAAATGTGAAGGTAAATATAGATGTTTGAGTCAATGTAAAATAATACTGAGTGAAGGTAAATATAGATGTTTATTATTTTATCAGTCTTTCAACTTTTCTATTTAAGTTTGATTACCTTTCAAAATAAAAAGGTGAGAGAAAATGGTTCAAATGAAAAGATGTACAAATATATTTTTTTTCAACAGAAATACTGAAAGGAGAAACAGTTGATAATGAAAAATGAGTACTTTGACTGTTTTCTCTTTGAGAATATACCATAGGAGTTAATCCATTTCTTTCTTTAACGTATATGCTTCTTAGCTTTCCCATGGTTACTGATAATAGCACTAATTTTCTTTATACAACAAGTTTTCAATTTGGATGAAGATTGATTTTTTGTTGCCTGCTTTATATAGAGCTTAGGATAAGGGCTTATCACAGAAGAATAATATCAGTAAAAACTCTCAGAACTCTAATGGTGAGAAGATGTTGCTATCAGCCTGGGGTGACAAAATAGGAATCCTTAAGCCTTTGTTGTTCCATAGAGATACTGATTCAATAACAATATACAGACTAAGGTACCTTTTAAAGTATTCCAGAAACAAGTTAAGAGGTTGATGTACCTCAAGAAAATGCAAAACAAAAATACCTGCATGGAAGTAGGTAAGAAAATCAGTTGCTTCTGCCTTCTATAGCCCCACCCTCTCCACAGCATACCATGATACGATCAAGGGAAAACTCAACTCATGGTTTTTCCCTTGGGAGGAAAAAAGAAAAGGGGAACTCATGTGTCCAACATTCTGGACTTTCAGAGGATTGGCTCCAGAGGTGATTCTTATCTTACCTGACTCAGAAAACTAACAAGAATTGGTATAGGTTAGAATCCTGTTTGACCACTGAGAACAAAAACAAGCAAGGTGGCTTGTTGCAGCATTGGGGAGACTGCAGTGGCAAAGAGATACACCAAAGGTGAAAAGGGATTAAAAGCTCCTGAGAAGAAAATAGAAAAACTCTCTAATATGTAAATTACATGCATAAGCCCACAGAAGTTGTATCCTCACCAAAGGTTTTGAAAGGCCTCCAGAATTTGTAGCCAAACAAGTGCTAAAGGCTTTTTCTATATGAATCCAGTGCACAACAACCAAAACAAGTGGCTCTTTTCTCAAATGCTCAAATCTCAACAAAAGATCACAAAGCATACAAAGAAACAGGAAAACGTAGTTCAGTCAAAGAAACAAACAAGCTATATTTATAAATATAAAGTATATGTATTTATGTATATATATTTACACACATACATATACCTCAATACTAAAGAAACAGAAATCTATGAATTATCAGAAAATGAATTCCAAATCACTGTCTTAATGCTGCTTGAAAACAGAGAACACAGACAACTAAATAAAATCAAGAAAAGAGTGGGTGAATAAAATGAAAAAAATCAAGAAAAAGATAGAAACTATTTTAAAAATACAGAAATTTGAGATGAGGAATACAATAACTAAATTTTAAAATTTCAAAAGGATAGCCACCAAGCAAAATAAATAATCTGTGACCTTGAAGAAAAGTCATTTGACATTATCAAGCTGGAAGAGTGAAAAGAAAAAAGAATAAAGAAAAGCGAGGAGAACCTCAGGGACTGATAAGACAATAGTAAGCAGACTAAGATATGCATTATGGTAGAGATAAAAGAGAAAGGGGGGACCAGAGTCTATTTGAAGAAATAATGACCAAAAGCTTCACAATCTTGAGGAAGAAACTAGACATATACATTGAAGAAACACAAAGAACTCCAACATGGATACAGTTAAAAAAGATCTATACCAAGGTTCAGTATTACCAAAATGTCAAGTCACAAATAAAGTATCTTGAAAACAGCAAGAAAAAGTGATTAATCATCTATAAAAAACTCCATAAAATTATCTGTAAAGTTCTAAGCAGAAACATTTTTGTCCAGAAGGAGTGGAATAATATATTCAAAATGCTAAGGGGAAGAAAAACAAACAAACAAACAAAAAATGCCAACCAAATATACTAAATCCAAAAAATCTGCCCTTTAAAAATAGAGAAATTAAGACTTTTCTAGGTAAAGAAAAGTTGAAGGAATTCTCCCCAAATCTACCCTACAAAAAATGCTAAGTGGAACCCCTCAAGCTGAAATGAAAAGGGCTAGATAGCAATATAAAAGCATCTGAAAATATAAAATTATCTGGTAATGCTATGTAAATAAATATAGAATACTCTTGTAATCACATTTAATTCTGGGATAGTAAATCCATGTTGGTGTATATAAAATATTAAAAGGACATAATTTGTAATATCAATAACAAAGTCACCAGGGGACAGAGATGTAAAGTGGTAGAGTTCTTGAATGCAATTAAAGTTAAGTTATTAGCAATTTTTTAAAATGCTATAACTTTAAGATGTTTTCTATAATCATAGTAACTACTATGAAACTCACTATAGAAGATACACAAAACAAAATAAGGGAGAAATCAAAGCATGCCACATTAAAAAAAAAAATCAACAAAACACAAAGGAAGGCAGGAAGAAAGAAAAGAGGGTAAAATAAGCTATAAGAAATGAAGAGAACTACTAACAAATAGCAAAACATTTCCTCTATCAGTAATTACTTTAAATGCAAATGGATTAACATGCCAAATAAAAAAAGACTGGCTGAATGGATTTTTAAAAATCCATCTATATGTTGTCTATAAGAAACTAACTTTAGATTTAAGAGCACACATAAGCTGAAAGTGAAAAGATAGAAAATCATATTCCATGCAGATAGTAACCTAGTAACCAAAAGAATACAGGCAGTCTCTGAGTTGCAAACATCTGACTTATATACAGCTTACACTTGAAGGCTGTTACATTAAGTTCCCAAATTACAAACATCTGATTGATGTACAATTTGCACATACTAGGTCTGACAATTAAGTTTTCAAACTTGCCCTGGTGCATTTACTTTGGCAGCACTGTACAAACAACTCAGTAAGGTTCATGATCTTAGTATATCAGTGTCTCACAGTTTGTGTTCAACATGAACACTTGGTGGTGTCTTGCTGAGTGGCATTCATTATTGTTGTTGCATTTTTCTGTGCTATAGCAAGAAAGAGATTGAATTAGAACATCAAACTAAGTTTCTTATTAAACTTGGAAAAAGTGGAAGTCAAATCAAGAACTTGTTAACCCAAGTTTATGGAGATAATGCCATAAAGAAAATAGCAGTTTACAAATGGATTAAACATTTTTCTGAGAGAGGAGATATTGTCACTGATGAAGAGAGGTCAGGGCACGCAGTAACAAGCAGAACTGACAAAGACATTACAAATATTCATTGAATTGTACATCAAAACCATCAGCTAACTGTGAGAGGCATAGCAGACCAAGTAAACATCAATAGAGAAACAGTTAAATCTTACCAGAAAACCTTGGCATGAGAAAGGTATGTGCAAAAAATGGTCCTAAAGGAGCTCACTGATGAAAAAAAGGAAAGGAGAGTCAAAGTTTGCCAAGACCTTTTGGAAGGGAAGATGATATTTTGGGCCATGTTATACTGGTGATGAAACATGGATATTGATCCTGAAACAAAGCATCAAAGTGCACAATGAAAGTCAGCTAATTCTCTATGACCAAAAAAGTTCTGTCAGTCTAAATCACGAGTCAAAACAATGTTACTAACCTTGTTTGATATCAGAGGACTGTTCGTTAAGAATTTATACCAACTGGACAAACCATGTTTACTATTTGGAAGTGCTGAAAAGGCTGCATGAAAGAGACAAAAACAACCTGAACTTTTCACCATAACTCATGGTTCTTGCATCACACCAACACACCAGCTCACATGACATTGCCTGTGAGGAAGGTTTTAGACACTAACCAACTGTATTAAAACACCTTCCCTACTCATCTTATCTGGCCCCCAGTGACTTTTTCCTTTCCCCAAAGATAAAGGAAATACTGAAAGGAAGACATTCCTTGAAGAATATTAAGGGTAATATAACAGCCACTATGATGGTGGCCACTCCAGAAAAAGAGTGCCAAAATTGCTTTGACGGTGGACTAGGTGCTGGCATTGGTGCATAACTTTCCAAGGAGAGTACTTCAAAGGTGACCATAGTGATATTCAACAATGAGGTACCTAGTACTTTTTCTAGGATAAGTTTGTGAACTTAGTTGTCAGACCTCTAATTAACAGAGGCTATTACAGGTAACAGGTAAATTTACTTGTTCAAAGTTACACAGAAATTAAACTTAAGAACATATTTATAGAACCTATCATTTGTAACCTGGGAGCTTCCTGTATGCAGATAGCCAGACTTTTATATCAGACAAAATAAACTAAGTTTAAACTATCCAAGAACAAAGAAGAATATTTTATAATGATGAAAAGGTCAATTCATCAGAGAGTTATCATAATAATAAATAAATATACAGTTAGCATCAGAGCTCCCAAATCCCAAATATATCTTCATATATCAACATAATTGAATGGAGAAATACACTAAAATACAATAGTAGGAGGCTTCAGTACTCTGTTTTAATAGTAGATAAAACAACCAGACAGATCAATAAGGACACAGAGGTCTTGAACAACACTAAAGGTCAATTGGACCTAATAGACATATACACTCTATCCAATAATATCAGAATATACATTTTTCTCAACTTTGAATGAAAAATTCTCCAGAACTGATCATATGTTAAGCCACAAAATAAGTCTTAACAAATTTAAAAAGATTAAAAGCATAACAAGTATCATTTATGACCACATAAAACTAGAAAACAATAGCAAGAAAGAAAACTGGAAAGTTTAAAAAAATGTAGAAATTAAACAAAGTCACAGAAAAAATTATAAGGGAATTTAAAAAACATTTGGGACAAGTATAAATGAAAATATGACATACCAAAACTTATGAAGTGTCATGAGAAGGGCATTTACAGTGGTAAACGCATATCATAGGAAAGAAGAAATCCCTAAAGAGTCCACAAAAACTTGTTAGAACTAGTACCTACAAAACTACAAAGCATTGCTAAAAGAAATTAATTGGCAGAGACACAAAAAATGAAAAGACATTTGTTTGTAGATTGGAAGACTTAATACTGCTAAAATATCTTCACTACCCAATGCAATGTACAGATTTATGGTGATCTTTATAAAAAATAGCAATGACTTTTTTTTCAGAAATAACAAAAACCACATTAAAATTCATATGGAATATCAAGGGACTCCAAATAGCCAAAATTATCTTGAGAAGAACAAAGTTGGAGGCCTCAAACGTCTTGATTACAAAGCTACAGTAATCAAAATTGTGATACAGCGTAAGGAAAGACATGGACCAATGGAACAGAATAGACAGCCCAGAAATGAACCCTTGTGCATCTGGTCGAATGATCTTGGATAAGCATATCATGGTGCTCCAAAACTGGGTATCAACACACAAAAGAGCAAAGTCAGACCTTTAAGGTACTCAGTACATAAAAAATAACTAAATATGGGCTGAAGGCTTAAACATAAGACCTAAACCTGGAATAAATCACAGGGGAAAAGCTTCATGATATTAAATTTTGTAATGATTTATTGGTTATGACACCAAAACCACAGAAGGAAAAGCAAAAATAGGCAAATGGAATTACAACAAGCTTAAAAACTTCTGTGTACTAAAGGAAGCAATCAAAAAAGTAAAAAGGAAATCTGCAGAGTGGAAGAAAAGGTTTTCAAATCATATATTTGATAAGGGGCTAATATCCAGAATATATACTTTTTAAACCATGTTAAACAAATCCAAATACCCTGGCCCCAAAACTACAAAGCCATCTTACAAAATTACATTCACATTAACGCCTTTCATACCTGCATCCACCTCCATGTCTCTTCTCCATTCTCCTCTCCTCCAATTCCCGCTACAGTGCTGTCCAAAAGCACTGCTAGAGAGTGGGGAAGGAAGCTGGTTAGAAAGAGGAAAGAAACAGCAGCCTTTTTCAACAGCAAGGTGTCGTCTACAAAGAAAGGGTTCAGCTATGAGAAAGAGGATGGCTTTCCTTTGAGAGGAGATTGAAATGCTGATTAATATAGAAAGACTAGGCATTCTAATTTCTAGTATAAGTTGTAGTCTACAACTTATAACTAGGAATAAGCAGAACAGTCAATAGACATGCCCAGTTTTAATCCAATGGCCAATGGAGAAATCCCTACTAATCCTGTTTAAAGAAACAATACGAAGCAAAAAATAAATACTTTTCAAATTATATCCAATTTGTTTTACCTGTTAGGGGACTGATTTCAAATGATAATATATATAATGTTAATAAAGGGGAAAAGTTGGAAAGACTGTACCCTAAATGGTTAGCAGCAGTCGTCTTTGGGGAGGGATTATAAAAAGGTGTGCCTGAAAAAGATTTTACTCTTATTATACATTATGCATCTATGTAAGGAGCATGCATTCATACATCACTTATATAAGTGACAGGTATTTAAAGTCAAAAGTTGAAATTACCATATTATGCAGGTTTGTTTCATATAGGTTATGGGGCTGCCTAAGTACTGTCCACTTTGCTATAGCCAGATATTAGTGAGCCTCTTGGGAAAGAAACTTTCTTTGAAATTGTTGAAATCTAGCATTGATAATAGAAGTGGGTTTGAAATTTGTGTTTTCTAAATTTTTCTTTTTTCTAACAAAAAGAGGAGGAAAGAAGGGAGGGAAGTAAATACAATTTCTTTTTCCCTAAAATTTTAAACAGACTAAATTTTTCAACAACAACAAAAAAAACCTCAACAAATCTATCCATTGCTGCTTATAATGAGTTCACCAAGAATGAATACTGATCATTATAATGTTGTCTATATTGTTTTTCTCTTTCTAAAAAAGCAACTTTATAGACAGCATAATTGTATGGATAAACTTTTACATTAGCAGTGCTGCCAAAAGTTAAGCATTACAAACAATGGTTTTACTTGAATTCCTTTTTTAACACTGACAGACATCAGGTTACAGATGCTTACAAAAAGACTAATAAGACAATAAGTCAAAAAAGCACTGTGGATAAGTTTCCTTGAAAATAATTAATGATAATGGTAAACATTGCTTTCCTGGATATTCTACCATTATTTTGGCCCTTGCTTACACATTACCACTAGAATCTTGAGGAGCATCTTTCTGCCAACATAAACATTGTGTGAAAACTTTACAAACATAGCTGGGAAGAATAGACCAATGACCCCTGTATGACTTCTTGGCAGCACTGCAAGCCAGAAGCCTAATTTGACATGTGGAATTGGTGGTTTGACCAGCCTTGGCTAACACCAGGTCCACATGTAAGGGAGAAGCAGTGGCTCCCTCCCGGGGTCACCAGCTCAGTCTCATGTGTGGTGAGTCACAGTGGCAAAGGGTGCCTCTTTCCTGGCTGTCTTGACTCACTCAGGAGAGCAGGAGAGGATTCTCATCGGAGCTATGGTTCTGTGTTACAAGGGTGACCACAGTGAGCTAAACAACGTTACCAAAATGCAACCAAATCCCTTAAGGAAGGCAAGAACAGGATGGAAATGACCATATTCACTGAAGGTTTGTGTTGGCAAAGTTCTACGAAGTTCTAACATTAGGTCTGGGCTCATAAATCATATTTACTCTTGTCTTTTCCACTTCTATTAATTAAATTGCATTTTCAACATGTTCTATGGGAATTTATATTCCATACACTAGCATTCCAAGCCTACCTGGATGAGAAGGAAATGTCTCAATTTGCCTCAAAGACTGTATCTCTTCAGGTAATACAGATACTGCCCTTCCCAATAGCCATCCGCTTCTGAATTCCCCTCCAGGATGGATGTGTTTTTCTTTTTTTAAGTTGAAACCACCAATCCCAGGTTTTTAACATTTAAATTTACATAATAGCCATCATTTTATGAAAACTAAATTGTCATTTACACCAGTGAATGTCTAAATTACTAAAAGGGTTGCTCACCCCTTCTAGTCAAATCCCTAAAAATGTTTTAGTTGCAAATTAATAAAAACAATGGGCATGCAGGAAAATGTTGAAACAAAATGCATTAGTCCCTCCTTTTATCATATAACCAACCACAGGCCCTCTCAGAATCTAAAGTGATTTACAAGCTTAGAATATTCAGAGATGGATAGCTCATGCCTATAATCTTAGCATTCTGGGAGGCCAAAGAGGGAGAATTGTTTTAGTTCAGGAGTTCAAGACCAGTCTTTGTAAGAGCAAGATATCATCACTACTAAAAATAGAAAAATTAGCTGGGTGTTGTGATGGGCACCTGTAGTCCTAGCTACTCAAGAGGCTGAGGCAAAAGGATTTCTCAAGCCATAGAGTGCTGTGAGCTACAATGATGCATGCTACTCTACCCAGGGTGACAGAGTACGTCTCTCTCTCTCTCTCTCTCTCTCTCTCTCCATATATATATATATATATAGAGAGAGAGAGAGAGAGAGAGAGAGAGTAAGAGAGAAAGGAAGGAAGGAAGGAAGGAAGGAAGGAAGGAAGGAAGGAAGGAAGGAAGGAAGGAAGGAAGGAAGGAAGGAAAGAAAGAAGAATAGAAGAATATTTAGAGACCTACAGTTCCATGTACCAGTCAACCAAGGTTGAATGAATGGTAGTTTCAATGCTATTCACACATTGCTTCTTCCATTTCTTTTCCTACAAGGCTTGTCTTTTTCCATCTTGTATTTGCTTTCTTACTGCTTTATATCACTAATATCTTTGAATATTAAAGTAAATATTCCCACATTTATGTCACACTGTTAGGATTTCTACTCTGTATTCTCTTTATTTTTCTTCTATGTCACTTAGCACTTGATTTAAAATCTTTATCAGTTTATTCTTCAAACTCTATTTTTCTATCACTCATGACTCTTCTCCTGTGTTTCTTCTAGTATAGGACTGTAATCTACAACTTATTAATATAAACTAGGAATAAGCAGAACAGTCAATAGATGTGCCCAGTTTTAATCCAATGGTCAACAGAGAAATTCCCTACTAATCCTATTTAAAGAAACAAAAAATATTATATCCAATATATTTTACCTTTTAGGGGACTGACTTCAAATGCTAATGTATATAATGTTAATAAAGGGAAAAAGTGTCTAATAAAGGACATATTGCACATATTTGCAATACGTGTCTAAGTGTCCTTTGGTCTTCTCAGCTTCTCCCTAGTCTTTAAATTAAGATATGCCCAGGATTCTACCCTGGCTTCTCTTCCCTCTAAGTGATACTCTCTATACTCATGCACCTGATGATGTCTCTCCTGAACTCTCCAAGTTTATAATCTATAATTTTTGACACATGCATACAGATGAACCACACCTATTTCAGATATTAAACGTTCAAGAGTAAGTTTGTAGCTCAACTCCAATGCAACCCAGTTTCCTCCTGAATTACTAAAATTCTTTAGCCCATCACCCTTTCCTCATGTCTTTATTTTTCCAAATAAAGTCATTTGTCAGCTCTTGTCAATTCTACCTCTTAAATGGCTTACATATTTACCACTTCCGTTCCACCCCACTCTCATGTGACTGATTTCCATTATAAATCTATCTCTTGCAAGATCCAGGCTTTCATCATATCTCACATGAATTAGTGAACACTATAAAGGGTGGATTTTATGGGAGCATTGTATTTACATGAGCATTATAAAATGACATGTGCATTGCATCATTATTCAACAAATTATTTCTAAGCACCAGCTCTAGGGCAGAAAAAAATGGGAAGTAAGAGGAGGAGTGGCACATGAATTGGGAATATAGTGGAAAACTTTCCCTAGTAATTTCAATTTTTAAACTGACACAAGTGACACATTGCAAATGTTTCGTGTAATTTAGATAGTTCTTTCATATTTGCAATACGTATAGGTCTCTACCTTAGCAGTTGGGTACAGGAAAGAAACCTCTTCTGAACATTTTTCTTCAAAGGGTAGTTGGGTGATTGAATTAGTATTTTTTAACTGAGTTGAAATGTACTTAACATGTAATAAACCATTTTAATGTGAACATTTCCAGGTAGTTTTTATTTATTACATTTTAAATGCTGTGCAACCACCACTGCTAACTAGTTCCAAAATATTATGATCCCCCGAAAGAAGACCTCTTATCCCATAAACAATTGGTCCCATCCTCCCTGTATTTCTGGTCCCTAATAAGCAACAATGTGTATTCTGTCTCTGTGGCTTTATTATGGATACCTCATATAAATGGTTTCATGCAATGTGTGACCTTTGCATCTGGCTTTTTTTACTTTGCATAATGTTTTCAGGTTCATCCATATTGTATCATGTTTCAATACTTCATTTCTTTTTACAGCTAAACATAATCTATTCTCTATACATACATTATGTTTGTTAATTAATCTGTTGAGAGGTATTTGGGGCCGGATGTGGTGGCTCACACTTGTAATCCTAGCACTCTGGGAGGTGGAGGTGGGTGGATTGCTTGAGTTCAGGAGTTTCAGATCAGCCAGAGCAAGAGTGAGACCCCATCTCTACTAAAAATAGAAAAACTATCCAGGCATTGTAGTGGGCATTTGTAGTCCTAGCTACTCAGGAGGCTGAGGCAATAAGTTCTCTTGAACCCAAGAGTTTGTGGTTGCTGTGAGCTACAACACAATGGCACTCTACCCAGGGTGACAGAATGAGATTCTGTCTGAAAAAAAAAAAAAAAAAGAAAGAAAGAAAGAAAAAGAAAAGAAAAAGAAAAAAAGGTACTTGGGATGTATTTACCTTTTGGCTATTATGAATGCTGCTGCTATGATCATACATGTACATATACTTGTTTGGGTACCTGTTTTTAATTCTTTGGGGTATATATCTAAGAGTGAAAATAACAGGCTATATGGAAATTCAATTAAACTTTGTGATGAATTATCAAACTCCTTACCACAGTGGCCTTCCATTTTACATTCTCACTAGCAGTGCACAAGGGTTCCAATTTTTTTTCTTATTTTAGAGTGTGTGAAATGGTACTTCATCATAGTCTTCATTTTCATTTCTCTAATTACTAATGGTTTTGAGCATATTTTCTTGTATTATTTGGCCATCTGCATATCTTCTTTAAAGACCTATTAAATTATTTTGGTTATTTTTTAGCTGGGTTGTCATTTTGGATATTAAACCCTTACCAGAATGTTTAGAAATATTTCCCCCCATTCTTTAGGTTGTTTTCTCATTTTCTTGATAATGTCTTTTGATGCACAAAAGTTTTTAATTTTGATGAGTTCAGCTAATAATTTTTATTGTTGTTTGTGATTTTATCTAAGATAATATCTAAGAATCCATTGCCAAGACCAAAAATTTACTAAGATTTACCCCTATGTTTTCTTCTAATAGTTTATGATTTTGGCTCTTATATTTAGGCCATTGGCCTATTTTGAGTTAATTTTCTAATACAGAGTAAGGTCGGGGTGCAGTTCTATTCTTTTGTTTATGTATATCCCAGGACCATTATTGAAGAGAATATTGATGCCTTATTGAAAGTCAACTAGGCATAGTTTGTGTGGGTTTTTTTCCAGGACTTTGACTTCTATTTCACTGAATAATATGTTCTTTATGCCATGCTTTTCTTGTTTATTGTAATTTTGTTGTAAAGTGGAAAGTCAGAAAATATAAACTTTCTGACTTTGTTTTGGCTAGGGGGAGCCCCTTGCATTTCTATATAAATTTAAAGCTTAGTTTCTCCCTTTCTGTAAAAAGGCTGTTGAAATTTTAGGTTGTTGAAATTTTGATAGAGATTTTACTGACTCTGTGGATGGTGTTAAAAGAAAAAAACTTTTGATGAATTAAATTTAACAGAGCTTCAGCAAAGGATAATTCACAAATTGAGCAACACTTACACCAGAAGAGGTTCATAATTCCGCTCTACAATGTAAGCAGTGAATATTTATAGAAAGAACATAGATGTAAAGTACAGAAATTGCTTGATTGATTAGAGATTAGGCATTTGACTTATTAAGACATGGTCTGATCATCTGGCTGGTGGTGATTTGCCAAGACCTTGCTATCTGTTAAAAATAGTAGATTCTTAGTGAGGTTTCCGCTTGTTTATGTATCAGGTTAGGTTGCAATCCATTATGTAGGAACTCAAATTACGAGACACTCTCAAGCCAATACCCTCATGTTTATTTAACAATGACTGTGAGAAGTACTGCCATCTTAACTATAGTAAGTCTTCAAACCCAGGAATATAAGATGTCATTTCATTTATTTAAGACTTTTACAATTTCTTCAGCAATTTTTTTCAGTATATAGGTCATTTACCTCATTGGCCAAATTCATTCCTATGTATTTATTTATTTTTGTGGCGCTTTTAAAAATGACATTGTTTTCTCAATTTCCTTTTCGGAATGTTCATAACTGGTATATATTAATAAAACACAACTGAATGTTGTATGTTGATCTTATGCCTGCAGCTTTGCTAAATTAATTTATTAGAACAAGTTATTTTTTAAAGATTTTTTAAATTTTCTAGATATAGGATCACACCAACCATAAATATAGTTTTACTTCTAATTTGTACACATTTTATTTCTTTTTCTTGCTTAACTACTCTGACTAGAAATTCTAGCACAACGTTGAAAAGCACTGGTGAAAGGGGCCATGCTTGTCCTTTTTCCTGATGTTAAGGGGGAAAAGGTTTCTGTATTTCACCATTGAGTACGATATTAAGTGGGGGTTTAGAAGTTTCCCTTCCTCGTGCTTTTAATCAGGAAAAGGTATTGGACTTTTTGAAATGCTTTTCTGTGTCAATTGTGATGATCGTGCAGTTTATTTCCTTCACTCTATTATTGTAATGGATGTATTCATTGAGTTTCTTAGGTTGGGACACCCTTGTATTACTTCGATAAATACCACTTGGACATAGTCCATAATCTTTTAATATGATCTTAGATTAAATTGCTAGTATTTTATTGAGGATTTTCAATCTATATTAATAAAGGATATTGGTCTGTAATTTTCTTTTCTTGGATGTCTTTATCTGGCTTCGGTATCAGAGTAATGCCAGTCTCACAGAATCAGGAAGTTTGAGAATGATTGGTGTTAATTCTTTAAATATCTGGTAGAATTCCCAGTAAAGCCATCTGGTCCTGGAGTTTCCTATTTACTGGGGGAGGGGAGGGTGCTATTGTTTTTCTTATTGTTTAAAATAACTAATTTGATCTCTTTGTTATAGAACTGTTCATATTTTCTAGAGCCAGTTTTGGTAATTTTGTGTGTTTCTAAGAGCTCCTTATCATTTAAATTATTTGATTGGTAAGCAGACAATTGTTCATTATATTTTCTTGTAATTGTTTCTATTTCTGTAAGGTTGGTATAATGTCCCATTTTCATTTCTGACTTTATTTATTTGAATCTTCTCTTATTCTTTGTTAAATTTGGAAATCTGAAACCCTTCACCTTCTAACATTCTTTGTGTCTCTTTTTCTCTCTTCTCCTTGTGCGACTTCTGTATATGTATTTTGATACCCTTGTTGATGTTCCATACTTCCCTTAGGTTTGCTCATTTTCCATTATAGTCATTTTTTTCTTTAAAACTGAATAATTCCAGTTTTCCTATTTTCAAGTTCACTGATTCTTCAACATGCTAAAACCTTCTGTTGAAATCTTCAAGTCAATTTTTTATTTTAATTATTGTACTTTTAAGCTAAAGTTTTCCTGTTTGGGTCTTTTGCATTTTCAATAGACTCTCACTCTGTTTCTCAGGCAGAGTGATGTACAGTGGTGACATCATATCTTACTGCAACCTCAAAATTCTTGGCTCTACCCACCCCCCACCTCCCACACCCACTCCCACACACACTTCAACCTCCTGAGTAGCAAGGGCTACAGGCATACACCATTACCCCTAGCTAATTTTTATAAGTTTTTGTAGGGACAGAGTCGTGCTGTGTAGCTCAGGCTGGTCCCAAACTCTGGCCTCAGATGATCCTCCTGCCCCTACCTCCCATATTTTGTTCCTTTTTTTTATCTCCTTATTGATATTCTCTAATTTTTGTTTTATTTTTATTTCTTTCAGAAATGACATCACACAGGCTGGAGTGCAGTGCTGCAATCATAGCTCACTGCAGCCTAAACTCCTAGCCTAAGAGATCCTTTTGCCTCAGCCTCCTGTATCACTGGGATGGCAGGCATGAGCCACTGTGCCCTGCTGATATTTTCTTTATCTTCACATAACATTCTCCTAGTATCCTTTAGATTTTTGTTGTTGTTGTTGTTGTTGTTTTGTTTTGGTCTATGATTTCCTTTAGATCTTAGAGCACATGTAAAATAGTTAATTTAAAGCTTTGTCTTATATGGGGTGGCGCCTGTGGCTCCAGGAGTAGGGCACCAGCCCCATATACCAGTGGTGGCAGGTTCAAACCTGGCCCCGGCCAAAAGAAAAAAAATCTTTGCAGTGTTTGTCCAATATCTGAGCTTCCTCAGTGATGTTTTCTCTATGAATGGGCCATATTTTTCTGTTTATTTATTTGATTTGTTCTTGAATTATTAGGCATTTTGAATCTTATGACTAATAGTTCTCAAAATCAGATTCTTTCCTGTTTGTAGGGTTTGCTACTGTTGCTTCTTGAAAACTACAGTTATTCAATTGTTTAGTTACTTTTTCAAGGTGTTTATGAAAGGGTTTGAAGAACGGTTTATTTTAAATCTGTTTGATTATCTCTGTGGTCAACCAGTGACCTGATAGAGAACTTGTTCCCTGAAGTAACCCCCACCCCCAAACAAAAAACAAATGAAAAAAGAAATATATAGTACTCTTCTGGACTTTGCAGTTTGACGCTGATCTGGAGAACTCCTTCAATGATAATATATGTATAGCCTCTGAAGTCTCTTTCCCACTAGCCTCTATTCTATTAGTGTTTGGCAGAGACTTTCTAGAATACCTAGGAGCAAGTAAATAAATAAATAAATCAATAAATCAAAGAAACAACACTGTCAACAAGAACATAGAAAAAAAACAAACCGATTGATTAGAGTTGATTGTATTAACGATGGCGGCCGAGTAACAGCTTCCCTGTAACTGGGTACAGCGAGTCTGGGGAGACAAGACTCCAGGCATCTCTAGCCAGTGGGATCTGCCTATAATCATCCCTTTGAGGATACAGGGAGCCAGCAAAGGACTTCTGGACCCCAGAAGGAGGACAAAAACAGTGGAAAACTGGCAAGTGGCTGCGTGTGTTCGATCGACCTAATCACACCGGCAACCGTGACTAAGACTGCAAACCAGAAAGGCCTTACCTGTGAACTGTTTTGGTGTTCTTGGACTTGGCACTCAGTTGAGCTGCCTTGGGGAGAGCTTGAGCAGGAGTGTGGAGAACGTTGGGCATTGTCTGGGGCCCCAGAATGAGCCACTAAGCTGGGTGCAGGAAGCCATTGTGAAAGAACTGCTCCGGCAAGCTCCTCCCTCAGGGTCCTACAGCAAGAATCCAGCGGGACAAAGTAACCTAGTGACTGAGCAGCCCAAAGGCAGGGACTGAACTGCCTTACAGCCTTAATCCTTAGGGGAAGAGTGAGGCGGTTTTGGCACACTGAAGCCTTGGGCTGTTGCCCTGGGTAGAGTGCCGTGACGTCACAGCTCATAGCAACCTCAAACTCCTGGGCTTGGTGCCGCCCACACCTCCATAAGAGCTGTGCAGTGACACCCGACCAGTGACCCACACCCACTGGGCCTCCGCATTCCCTGACCAGGAAATGCGGGAGCCACAGAACCCTGCATCCTCCCTCCTGTGTCCTCCAAGCCTCCACACTAGCCCGTTCATCTGACTAGGGACCCTGGTAGCTGTGTACCCTCTGGAGCCCTCCTGCCTCTGCGCAGAGCCCTACTCCTGGGCAGAAACTGCTGGAGCCTTGGGCTGTCTGTGCAAAGTCACTGGGCGCCAGGCACTCCCAGAACCATGCATGCCACCCCCAGCCCTGTTGCTGGATCCGGGGGTGTCACACACCGGAGCTGCTTCCACAACCAGAACTCCCTAGCTAGAGCAGCCCCAGAGGAACTACACAGGATCACTCCCTACAAACATCCAGCAACAATAGAGTAATCCCGCTGGGGTCTAATCTTGGAGAGACACATCCCCAACTCTGAGGATGGCCAGAGGCAATGGTGAAAAACAATCATGAGGCAAAATCAACAGAAAAACTCTGGCAATATGAATAATCAGTGTAGATCAACTCCGCCATGGATCAATGAGGAAGAAATAGCACAAGACCCCATGC
>CAUYPK010153705.1:0-48053 GCA_963574355.1 Loris lydekkerianus | reverse complement strand
CCCCCGGGGTGTGCGGTTGCGGTGCGCTGTGTTGCCACCCCACACACCCAAGGGTGACACCTAGAGACTCTGACACAAAAAAAAAAAAAAAAAAAAAAAAAAAAGCCAGAGACTTTGTGGTCATAGTGAGGGATGGTTATCTGCCTGCAGTTTACTCTTTCCCGACTACAAGTGGCAGGGTCATAGCCCAGGGAGAGGCTAGTCACCATCAGGTGGGAGGGAGGGGCACATTCCATGCCTGGGCCAGGAATCCTGTCCTGTGCCTTGCTGCACTGGGTGACCCAGAGCCTGCAAATTGTGATTTTTTAAAACCACCTTCCTTCTTTTTAATATAAACCTTTTTTGAAGTAAGTCATAAATATAAATATATAACTTCATGAAAAAGAATTCTCTTCCTCCACATTTTAATTTTACTTGAAGGCTCACTGTGGGGAGGAGGATGGAAGGGGAAATATTTGACAAAAACCAAGTGCTCTGTCCTGTTCCGTACCCCAGATGGACGTGTACTGCTTCCTCTTCACCGATCTGCTCTTGGTCACCAAGGCAGTGAAGAAAGCTGAGAAGACCAAAGTCATCAGGCCACCACTGCTGGTAGACAAGATTGTGTGTCGGGAGCTGCGAGACCCTGGTGAGGAGCCTGGAGCCCCTGCTCCTGGGCAGGAGCTGTGATGGACAGGGATTATCATTGTGGCTGACACTGACCTTCCCTAACCAGGTTCCTTCCTCCTGATCTACCTGAATGAGTTTCACAGCGCTGTGGGGGCCTACACCTTCCAGGCCAGTGGCCAGGCCTTGTGCCGTGGCTGGGTGGATGCCATTTACAATGCTCAGGTGAGACCAGAGGCACATGGAGAGTGAGAACAGGGTAGACTTTGGGGGCTGCTGATCACAGCACATTCTGACCCATCCACCCCCAACCCCTATGTGTAGAACCAGCTCCAACAGCTGCGGGCACACGAACACTCCAGCAGCCAGCAGCACCTGCAGAGCCTGGTAGAGGAGGAGGATGAACAGGAGGAGGAAGAGGAGGAGGAGGAAGGGGAGGAGAGTAGCACCTCTGCTGCTAGTTCCCCCACCATCCTGCGTAGAAGCAGCAACAGCCCAGACTCCCAACATGGGTATGTGTCCTTAAGACCACTTGCAGGTCACAGCAGGGTAGCCCTAGCCCAGACTCCTAACATTGCTATGTGTCCTTAAGATCACCTGCAGGTCACAGCAGCGTAGCCCTGCAGCCCAGGGCCCCAGACTCCAAGGCTCAGCCAGGTCCCCTTCCTCTGAATGGCCTCATGTCATAAACCCAGGTGTTGGGGGGGGGTTCTTCCTCCAGAGTCCAGGTGAGGAGGGCAAGCAGCTTTCAGATTGCTTGCCAACTCTGATCTCTTAGTGGTAGCTGCCTGGAGTGCCGAACTGAGTATTCTTATGAGTGCGCCAATCTCACTAGGAAGAGTGCTATGATCCATTACTGATGCCTGTTGTAGCCACAGGGGTCAGAAAGTCTGGCACATGTGCCACATGCTGTCATTTCTGAGCCTTCATCTCTGGTGGCAGAGGCTGCAGACCTGTGGGCATTGCCCAGCATGGGCTGCCAAGGCCATCTGGGTTTTCTTCAGCTGGGCTGACTCTGTTCCTGGCCCCACAGGGCCTTGGACGGCTCCACGGAGACACTGGCCATGGTAGTGGTGGAGCCTGAGGAGGCATTGTCCTCCCCTGAGTTTGATGGCCGCCCCTTCAGCTCCCAGTCAGATGAGACCTCTCTCAGCACCACTGCCTCATCCATCACGCCCACCGGCGAGCTGCTGCCCCTGGGCCCTGTTGATGGCCGCTCCTGCTCCATGGACTCTGCCTACGGCACCCTGTCCCCAACCTCCCTGCAGGACTTTACAGGCCCTGCCCCTGTGGCAGAGGCAGTACCCCAGCCCCCGGAATTGACACGAGCCCCTTCCCCACCACCATCACCCCGCCTCCGCCGTCGCACCCCTGTTCAGTTGCTGCCCTGCCTGCCCCACCTGCTCAAGTCCAAATCTGAGGCCAGCCTCCTCCAGCTGCTGTCAGGGGCTGGCACCCATGGAACACCCCCAGCCCCCAGCCGCAGCCTATCAGAGCTCTGCCTGGCTGCTCTAACCCCAGGTGCTAGGACTCGGGACTGCTCTCAGGAAGCTGGGCCCAGCTGGGGTTACAGGGGGGCATCCAGTCCTTACAGTGGCCCCAAACCATTAGAGCCTGAGAACAGAGCCACCTGCTTGGTTGAGGAGCCTGCAGGCTCTGCCAGGAGGAGGTGCAGAGAGCTGTCCTCTGGGAGCTCTTCTGGGGTTCAGCCAGAGCCCCCTCCAGGGGTCTCTGCCCAGCACCGGAAGCTGACACTAGCCCAACTCTACCGAATCAGGACCACCCTGCTGCTTAACTCCACGCTCACTGCCTCGTGAGTGGCCTGGCCTGGGATAGAGGGCAGGTGGCTTAGTGTTCTGGCATTGGGGGCATATTCATGACTAGGAGCATGAGCATCTAGGGGTGGTGATGGCAGCGGGAGCTCAAACCCTGCCCTGGTATGTGAGTGCTGGCATCTACAGCAGACAGCACTGATGGGGCCTGAGGTTCACAGTGGGGATCATAGCCATCCTGTGAGGACATCAGCCAAGGAAGGATTGTCTCTCCCCACCCTGCAGGGAGGTCTGAACAGAGGGAGGCCCCGGAGAGTGCCACTGACCAAGGGACAGCAGACAAGCATGCCTCCTGAGAGGTACTGGCACCCGCTTCAGCTGCTGTTCCTGTGTGCATGCACCGGAGTGCTGGGAAGGACCTCTGTACCATCTGGGGCCCGATTTGCACTTTGCTAGGCTGTACAGAGTGGAGGAGCCTACAGCCCAGGCTACAGTAGCCCCCAAACACCTGTACAGGGGTCCCTTGTCTCCTATTCCCTGAGGCTAACAGTTCTCCTCCAGGCTGGGCTGGGCTACCAGACTGCCCTTCCCACCTGTACTCTCCTTGGCCTCCAATGGGTCATGCTCCTGCCCTGTGCCCGCCTTCCCTAGGTCCCACGGTCCACCCCAGGCTTGGGCTGGGCGCTATGTAAAGTTACATATTTATTGAGCTTTTGGTTCTTTTATAAAGACTTGTACATACTTCACTGGGAAGAGTCCTTTGCTTTTGGAAGCCACCCCCTTTCTGACTCAGGTGTATTTGAGCTCAGGTCAGGCTCTGGTTGGACACCTCCTTATGCCCCTGTGCCACTCCATCTGTAGTCAGGCACCAGTAGAATACACTTAGAAAGCGGTCTCAAAGTAAGGGGGGTAGGATTGTCACCAAACAAGCAGCCCAGGACTCTTTCCTTGCCTCAGCCCTGAGCTCTGCCATTAGATCCTCTCATGGGGTGCTGCCTGGGATTCAGTGTTATGGAATGCAAGATTTTAAAGGATCACCGGAGACATCAATTAATTAAAGCCAATTTTAGGAGTCTTTATTAGGTTGGCCAACCGACCGTCCCTCTACGTGGATACAGAGGGAAAAGCACAGGCCATGAGAAGGGATTATATAAGGTAAATTATCTATACTGTCAAGGGCTACATGCAATCCAGCCGGCAAGCAAACAAGCAACCGACTTTTGTCATCAGTTATAGAAGCAAAAAGCATCACAGCACTTGCAGTTACAATAGTCACAGATCCCAAGATCACAAAACTGAGTAGGGAAACAATTTTACTCTGAACAATGGGTCAGGCAATAATAGCAGTGTCATACTGGCGGCTACTCTGTTGTTTAATTTAATTTTTTTTTTGCAGTTTTTTTGGCCGGGACTGGGTTTGAACCCACCACCTCCGGCATATGGGGCCAGCACCCTACTCCTTTGAGCCACAGGTTGCCTCCCTTGTTGTTTAATTTTTTTTATTTTAGCTACTTTACTTCCTTATTCCAAGCAAGGACAAGGGGTGCGCGGGGGGTGGGTTCTTATCCTGCCTCATCAAGACTAAGTCCTTCCCACTACCCACACCCAGGCAAGTACTCTGGGAAAGGTGGGTCTCCCACCTGGATCCCTTCAGGTACTTTTAGTTTAGTTTTTTTTTTTTGTTTGTTTGTTTTTTTGCAGTTTTTGGCTGGGGCTGAATTTGAACCCGCCACCTCCAGCATATGGGGCCAGCGCCCTACTCCTTTGAGCCACAGGCCCTGCCCTTCTGGTACTTTTAGGTTGAACTCCTTCACCTCCACCGCCAAGGCTGGAGGTGTTGAGGCTCAGAGAGGGGAAGTCACTAGCCCTACTCCACCTGAAAAACCCTCCTTCTCCGGGTGGGGCTAGACTAAGGGACCGGGATGCATCTGTCCTGTGCACCTGGCCTCGTCGCAGCCTGGTGCACGGACGCCTGGGGTCTGGCCACCAGCGCCAGGTGAGCTGAGGTGCACCCAAAGGCACCGGACTGGTGGATTCTGTCGGCTGGGGCGGCGTCCGGAGAGCTCCGCCCTGTCTCCCAGGCGGGTTTTCCTCGACGGGGCGGGGCGGGGCAGGCCCCGTGGCGTGCGCTGGGTAGAGCGCGTGGAGCCGGGGAGCTCCGGGGGTCCGCACGCCTGTCCCGAGGGCCCAGCGCGGGGCGAGGCCATGGAGCCTTGGCCCGGGGGCTGCGCGGCAGCGGTGGCTGCGGTGAGTAGGGACGCAGGAAGCAGGGGACAGCTTCGAAATTGCCCTCTGGGCTTCGAGGGCCTGGGGCAAGGAAGGGGCTCCAGGCCAGTCTCCATACTGGCCCCGCTGGGTATGGGCGGACTGCCCCTTGCGACCTAGTTAAGAGGCTCCGCCCAAACGGGGGCCCTTCCGCTGAGAGGAAACCCCTCCCAGGGGCCAGAGAGGTTTGGGGCCCCCAGGCAGTACAGGGTCTGTTCCCCACTTCACAGAAAGCATGGGTGGGGGAGGGGTGCGGCCTGATTCCTCCCTGGCAGAGGGGAAGCTCCGGTGCTGCAGGCAGGAGCCTCCTCCCTGGCTCCTCCAAAGCCTGGTCTGTGCACTGGGGGAAGGAAGTTAGTCTCACACCCGTTCCCCCACTCCACCCGTGAATGTAGATGGTAGGGCCTCTGAGATGGAGGAGCCTGGGCAGGGAGAGGTCCCCAAAGGACAGTCACCAAGCAATGCCCTCCCCCAGGCTCTTGTTCTTGTGCTGCTGGGTGCCCAGGCTTGGGGCAGCATTCTGAGCTCCAACTGTGACTGTGGCAGTGATTTCCAGAAGAATGGTACATTTTGTTGCAGAGGATGTCCAGCAGGTAAGTGGACACAGGGCTGGGAGGGGCATGGGGGCAGGTGGAGTAGGTAGTGCTGGGGAGAGGTGTCAGGTAGGCCTGGGTTGAGCCCAGAGAGATGCAGGGAGCCAGAGACAGAGAGGGAGGGAGGAAGTGGGCTGTCTGGGAGCAGTTTGGGTGGTGCTGGGCAGCCTTTTTGCACCATCTGACCCCTATTGGGTTCCACAGGGCACTACCTGAAGGGCCCCTGCAAAAAGCCCTGTGATACCACCACATGCCATCTGTGTCCACCGGGCAGTTTCTTAGCCAGAGGGAACCACAGTGAGAAGCAGTGTTCCCGCTGCCAGGCCTGCGATGAGGAGGGTGAGGGGCTGCCCAGTGCTCAGTGGGGGCTTCTTGAGGACAAGCCCCCACCAAGGTCTTTCTGAAGGAAGTTTCTGGCTTGGGCCCAGCCTTTGGGTGTGAGGACCCTTTGGCCACTCTCCACCAAACCCTCCACCTTGATCCTGCTTCAGGGTACTCTCTCTCCTCTTTTCCTAGAGGTCCCCTTCTCTCTTTGGGGGTTTCCCTGCCTCTGGTTCTCTGGCTATTCCTGTCTCCTTTCTCTGGGAACGTGCCCCTGCCTCTCTGTGGGAGTCTCTGGCCCTGACCACCTCTGGAGTCCCCATCTCCTTCACTTCACCAGCCTTCCAGGTGACTCTGGAGAACTGCTCAGCAGTGGCAGACACCCACTGTGGCTGTGAACCAGGCTGGTTTGTTGAGTGCAAGGTCAGTCAGTGTAGCAACAGCTCACCCTTCTTCTGTCGCCCATGCCTAGACTGTGAGGCTCTGCACCGCCATACACTGCTGTCCTGTGAGTACCTCCAATACTGGACTATCTATCCCCAAACCCCTCTCCCTGCCCTGCTCCATGCTGACCCACACCTCTCTTGGACTGCAGGTTCCAGCAAAGACTCTGACTGTGGGACCTGCCTACCTGGCTTCTATGAGCATGGGGATGGCTGCGTACCCTGCCCCATGTAAATTCCTGGCTGCCTTGGGCCACAGGGAAGGGAGGCTTGGAGCAGGGTGGGGGCCTCAGGGACATGTGCTGCTGATTCAGGGGACAGGAAGGAGGGGGCTTAGCCCTGTGGTGGGTGGGCCCCATTTCAAGCAAACTTAGGATAGTAAAAGGAAAGCTGGATTCCCCTTATGTCGACAAATAAGGGGGCATTTCTTCATTATCTGCCAGAATTTCCATTAGTAATCAGATTCTGTTGGGCAAGTTGAGAGAGTTAACCTTTCTGCTATGAGATTCTTCTTGGGGCTATGATAGGGCTAAGGTACTTTATTCATTTACTCATTCAAGCCTTTTTTGAGCACCTCCCATCTTCCAGGCACTGTTCTAGGTTGTGCGTATACAACAGGGAACAAAGTAGGCAAAAATCCCTATGCTTTCAGAGTTGACAGTGACTTTTAATCTAGTACAGAAGGAGCTCAGTACATGGTGGTGGTTGTTATTGTCATTGGGGACACATTGAGGTTTCAGCATACTTCAGAAACATGCCTGGATAGAGTGAGAAGAGAGGCCTGGGGAGGGAAAGGCCTCCAGGATGGAGAAGGTCCCAGACAGTCCTGGGTAGCCCCCCTTCCCCGCCCCCATGTACTCCCTCAGCCCACTTCCCCTCCCTTGCAGCAACACCTTCAGGAGCTGTCCTAAGCCCTGTGCTGCTGTTTGTGGCTGGAGGCAGAGTAAGTGGTGTGCTGGGAATGCAAGTGGGAGAGCCGGGCTGGCCCAAGAGGAGATGGGTGGTGGTAACTCCCTGACACTCACTACTGCTCTTTCAGTGTTCTGGGTCCAGGTGCTTCTGGCTGGCCTGGTGGTCCCAGTCCTTCTCATGGCCACGCTGATCTACACATACCACCATTGCCAATCTCAAAAGCCCAAGTTTCCCAGTAAGTACACACACACACTCACACTTCAAGGGGTCTGGAGTCAGGATGAGTATCTCAGGGGGAAACAGGCAGGGAGTGTGCAGTACAGATGAACCTAAGAGGAGCTGGAACAGCACCCAGATGTGGAAGGCTTGCCTGGTTACTGACCTCACCCTCTTTTCTTTGATAGCAGGTGAACCTGGGATGGAGGCTCTGACCCCACCGGTAAGTATGTGCAGGGAAGATGGTGAGCATCTGAGCAGCCTTCTGGAGCTGGGAGATTGGGTCTTATAACTTGTAATCCACAGTGCTTGGTGGCTGGCACAGGGAGATCTAATGGACAAAGCTGAGTTATCAGTGGCTGAGACTGGCTCAGTTCCTGCCTTCAAGGGGCTGTCAGTCTGCTGGAGTTCACTGAGTTCATGGGATAGGTGCCCCCATGGAGTTGAGGGAACAACAGGGGGGCAGAAGGGACAGGGTATTCCAGGAAGAGGCAAGAACTATTCTACAGGCGGCACCTGTGGCTCAAAGGGGTAGGACGCCAGTTCCATATGCCGGAGGTGGCGGGTTCAAACCCAGCCCTGGCCAAAAACTGCAAATAAATAAATAAATAAAAATAAAAAGAGTTAATATTAAAAAAAAAAAACAAAAACTATTCTACGGAGAGAGAGCAGGGCCAAGGGAGTGAGGTAGCATTGGCGGAGGGGGCTGGATCTGCTAAATAAGCCAGGGACTGTCTGCTCCTAGTCACAGACTGTAGCAAAGGGGACTTTCTATGCAAGCAGGGTTGCCCTGAGCCTCTCTTGGTTTCCAGGCCTCCCACCGCTCACCCTCAGACAGTGCCCACACCCTTCTGGTGCTCCCCGACAACCCGAAGGCCTGCACGGTCCAGTTGCGAGACAACAGCTGGACCCTTAGCTCCCCTCGGACCCAGGAGGCGCCCTGTCCGCGGGTGACATGGCCTTGGGACCACCTGTCCAACAGAGCTCTTGGTAAGTGACCCCGTTCTTCTAAGTCCAAAGTGGCTTCGCAACTTGTCCACTTTTGATTCCCTAACCGGCTGGTCTCCCTGCACAGCCCTGCCAGCTTTCTGCGGGGAAGGGGGGGGACTCGCAAGACCCTGACCCCGCTTCCGTCCGTGGCCCACATCCCCCATTGGTCCTCCATGGCCCCGCCCCCAGGCTCTCCTTGTGCGCCGGTGCTTTCGTCAGCGCCCCCTGCAGACTCTCCCGCTGCTGTGCTCCAGCCGGGGCCGCAGCTCTACGACGTGATGGACGCTGTCCCTGCGCGGCGCTGGAAGGAGTTTGTGCGTACCCTGGGGCTGCGGGAGGCCGAGATCGAGGCCGTGGAGGTGGAGATCGGCCGCTTCCGAGACCAGCAGTATGAGATGCTCAAGCGCTGGCGCCAGCAGCAGCCTGCCGGCCTGGGCGCAGTCTACGCAGCTCTGGAGCGCATGGGGCTGGACGGCTGCGCTGAAGATCTGCGCAGCCGCCTGCAGCGCGGCCCGTGACGTGCTCCAGTGGCCGTTACGGAATCCCTAAGTATGGTTACTTACACGTGTAGATATTTTATGTCACTTATTGAGACACTGGCAGGGCCCTGCGTAGCAGCGCCAGCCAGCCTCACCCCTGCTCACCTCAGGGCTCTGGTTAAAGTGAAGCAGCATGGCCCCAATATCCAGAGAGGGGCAAGAGATTGCTCAGTTGTTTCTCGGCCTGAGCTTGGCTGAGACCTCGGTATTAAATCTATCAAGAAAAGTGGCATCTTGGTGTTCTGTAGGGTGGGGGTGTTCAGTTCGGGCTTCTGAAGGGCACCCCAGGTCCGGACCCGTTGTGTCCTAAGCCTGCCCCTCCTGCGTGCACCGTGACCAGGTACCCGAGAAGGAGGAAGAGCGACGAAGTAAAAGCTGAGTCCGGGCGGCTGAGAGCGCTTTAATGGGGGGTGAGGCGGCAGGGCGGGATGGGGGGCAACAGTGGAGACACAGGTTCGGCCCCTTGTCCTCCACTCCACCTGGGCAATGAAAGGGTCCAAGGACGAGGGCCCCTGGCTGGGGACTGGGTGCTGATCTAGCCAGAGCGGAGACGGGTGCAGGGGTGGGGCTCCCAGAGCAGCAGTTGGGTTCCGATGGGCACTTTTCATCTTTTCTGGTAAACAAATGACTGAGAGGAAACTCTCGGCAGGGATGAGAAAAGTGGCCCGGGCTGGGCGCAGATCTGGGTCAGGGAGGGAGGAAAACCCCGTCCCGAGCTTGGGGCCTGCCTCCGCCCAGGATGCGCCGGCAACGCGGTTCCGGGGCGCGGGGGAGGTGCTGCGGTCAAGCCGCGCCCCGCAGGAAAACAAAGTACCACCCACGGGGCTGGGGAGAGTTCTGTACACTTTGACATTCAACCAACATGCAAATATATGTAAGTCGGCATGCGAGTAAGCAGGGTTTTTTTGTGTTTTTTTTTTTTTTTAATTTTTGCGGCAGCGGCTTGGGCACTTTCTCTGGGTGACTGCGGGTGGCGTCGGCAGGGGCAGGCTCCAGCGTGGAGGGCGGGAGACAGTGGGGGGGGTCAAGGAATGGTCAGGGAGGGGTCAGGAGGGGGTCCAGCTCAGGAAGGGAACGGCAGCGCAGCTCCCCAGCCCTTCTGCTCAGGCTGGGCGGGGGCTGGGCGCCCCTCTCCCTCATCTCGAATGACTACAGAAGGGGGCGGCAACGTCTAGTACTTAGCGATGTCCCCCTTCTTCAGGATGACCTGTCGCTGCCAGGGCGCCAGTTTAGTCTCATCGTAGCCCAGTGTCCGCAGCTTCTCCGACTGCTCTTTCTCCCGCCGCAATTCTTCCTGCTTCTGCCTCTCCTCCTCTTTCCTGGAGACGGGTGGGGGCAGAACCCAGTGAAATCTGGAGGCAAATGCTGGTGCTGGCATAAAGGCCACCGGCAGCAGGGCGGCAGCCTGCAGGGACCCTTGCTGCAAGGAGTGGGCTGAAGGCAGGGGCTAGGTTGTTGAGGACAGAGAGGCTTTCCTGGGGACAGATTGGGGTTGTTGGGACACATGTAAACTGGGCAAGTGGGAAACTGATGTTGGGTTATTGGAGGCTGGAGGTGTTTCTGGGAACAGGTGCCAAGGTTCTGCTAGAAAGGGTGTCACAACATGCAGGGGGAACGATTATTGGGGTCAGGACTAGGGAGCTGTCAATCTCAATTTGGGGGGACTGGCGTGGGCTGCTGGGGAGCAGAGGGACCATGTAATTGGGGGATAGGGGCTGAGTAATTCAGGGCTGGTTAATTAGAACATCAGGGGTGGATCTGCTTTGTTGCACACCTGGCTGTTAAGCATTTGAAATGTTGCTGGTACAGACCAGAATGTACCATAGTCATAAAATGCCCATGGTATTTTGAAGACTTCATTTTTTAAAAGTAAGTATAAAACATCTCATTAATTTTTTTTTTTTGAGACAGGATGTCACTGCTTTTCAGGCTAGAGTGCTGTCATGTCATAGCTCACAGCAACCTCAAATCTCTAGGCTCAAGGAATTCTCTTGCCTCAGCCTCCTGAGAAGCTGGGACTATAGGCATGCCCTCGGCTTTTTTTTTTTTTTTTTTTTTTTAAGAGACAGAGTTTCACTTTGTCACCCTCGGTAGAGTGGTGTGGCATCACAGCTCACAGCAACCTCCAGCTCTTGGACTTAGGCGATTCTCTTGCCTCAGCCTCCCAAGTAGCTGGGACTACAGACGCCTGTCACAATGCCCAGCTATTTTTTTTGTTGCAGTTTGGCTAGGGCCAGGCTCGAACCTGCCACCCTTGGTATATGGGGCAGGTGCCCTACTCACTGAGCCACAGGCGTTGCCTTTTTTTTTTTTTTTTTTCTTTTAATGTTTTGAAGAGATGGGTTCTCATTAAGTTACCCAGGCTTGTCTCAAACTCTTGACCTCAAGCCATTTCCCCACTTTGGCTTCCCAAAGTATTAAGATTATGGGTGTGAGCCACCATGTCCAGCCAGTAATTTCCATGTTGCAATATATTTTCTGATATATTGGGTTAAATAAAATATTGCTAAATTTAAGTTTACCTATATTTATTTTTCAATATGTCTATTAGAAAACTTTAAATTACAGATGTGGCTCACACTATATTTCTATTAGCATAACACTGGGCTAGATTAAGGGGGGGAAGAAACTAAGTTTTTAACTGAACAGATAATCAAGGTTATTGATACTGAGGTTGGGCTGTGTGGTAGAAAGACTAGCTTAATAGAAGACCAGCCCTGACTAATTTGGGAGCAGGCTTATTATCAGAGTGTAAGAGCTAGATTTGGGGTAGTGGGCTAAGTTATTGGGGGCAGGGGTCTGGTGGCATTATGGGGAGCAGAGAGGCTGTGCAGAAAGGCAAAGAAACAAGATTACTTGGGAAGGGCTAGAGGAAGGCATTAATATCTGTGACTGGGTGGGGATGGAGGGCAGGTTGGGGCCAGGCACATACTTACCGCTTCTGGTCCCTGGAAGGAAAAAGAGACAGTGTTAGTTGGTGTGTCTATTTAGGTGACATGGTCAAGACATCTTGCCAGGACAGCCCCGGCCTAACCCCCAGATCACCTCTCCTCTTCCAGCTTCTTCCTTAAGATGTCTCGCCTCCAGGCAGGCATGTTGGCCAGCCGGGCCTCCTCCTCTTCCTCCTGAAACACAAACATAAAGCTTTAGGATCAGCAGGAGCTGGGAACTATGGAGCCAGATGGGGGCACCTCTAACCCAGGGGACCTGGAGGAGTCAGGGACAATGGGTGGCAGATGTGGTCATAGGAAGAAAATGTTTTGATGCTCTTCTATAGGACAAGTGAATAAGGTGCCTGGTCATAACCTCTGCAGAGGGGTCTCCTGTCCCACAGAAATCCAGCCTATGTCCTAGAGGAGGCACCCAGAACTCAGTGCAGGATGGAAGCAGAGAATGAAATAGTTGGGCCCCAGAGCCCCTGAGCCTGATTCCCCATAGGGGCAGGTGGACTGGTGGCCCTATGTCTGTATCCTCTGGGCAGATGCAGACATGGGTCCCCACACATCCTGTCAGCTTAGGGAGGCTTAGGCTGCCTCTGGCTCCCCTGTATGTGAAGGACCTTCTGGCCTCTCCCTACTGGAGCAGTCACCTGCTCTGCAATTGTAGGGCTGCAATGGTATGGGGGAGGGTGCCCAACGCAGGCCGCTTACAGCAAAGAGATTTATTTCTTGAATGTTACACAGGATAAAGAATCTGTACACAGCACACAGAACACTGCACACGTGGCTCCCTTGACCTTAGCAGAGGAGGTAGCTGTGAAACTTCCGTAGAAAACCAGAGAGAGACTGCACCACACTACCTCAAGGGGGACCCACTGTCCCCGACTCAGAGAGGCATCTTCTGCTGCCTGGTTCCACACAGAGCCCAGCAAAGCCAGAGGGCCAGAGGAAGACAGCTGGTTTGCTCTGTGCCATTCCCTGTCTCTCCTGGCCAATGCCCCATTTTCTGCTCTAACGGGCCTCAAAGCGCGAGGCAGCCTGGTCCTGGGCACTCTGGGGTTCTCAAAGCTGCCCATCCCAATTCTTCCTGCCAGCCCTTGGCCTCCAAAAGGCATCAAACATCAAGCCCCATGTCAAGATGCTTGAGGGTAAATTCCTAATTCCACTGCTCAGATGTCAAACAGCTCTGCCTCCTTCTCCTTCCAGAAGGAGAAGCTTCGATCAATGTATCGGCAGATGTCCTCGTTGCTAAACTCGCCCATCTCAGACACCAGCTCCAAGGGGTCTTCGAAGGCAGTGGCTTCGGAACCTGGAGGGTCCGAGGTCGGGGGAGGTGCAGCAGGTGGAGGCTGCGGGCCAGGGGCCGGCGCTTCTGGCTGGTCCTCTGGCTGACCCTCCATCCAAGCTGAGGTGGCCTCTTCAGCCATTTCTTCCTCCTCCTCTTTCACCTCCTTCTCTCCTTTCTCCTCTTCCTCCTTCCTGCCCTTTTCTTCTTGGACAGGCTCAGCCTCTGGGCTGTCTCCAAAGAACTGGCGTCTGAGGTCCTCAAAGCCATCGCTCCAGCTGCGACGGCCGGCCTCCACCTCCTCCAGCACGACTCGGTGGAAGAGACGGATGAGTTCCCACGGGTGGCTACCCAGACGGTCGAACATCTCATAGCAAAGCAGGTGGCGGAACTTGCGCTCTTCCTGGCTCAGGCCCATCTCCAGCAGCTGGAAGTAGCCAAGCATGAAGAGGTCCAGCGTGAGGCTGTCGTAGCGTGGGGGCGCGCCGCCATCGAGGGGCGGCAGGAAGTGCTCCGGCCAGTACAGGCCGTGAGCCAGGCCCGGGCCGCGCGGGCGGGACGCCGGCACCTGCCGCAGCAGACTCCGCCAGTGGCCTAGGAGCTTGCCCACGACCTGCCGCTGCTTCAACAGGTGCCGCAGCCGCTCGTCGAGGCCGCGGTCCCTGGCAGGCAGCTGCGGGGCGTCCGCGGCCTCAAGGCTGGGGTCGGCCCCCGAGGCCACTACGCGGGGCAGCAGTCTGCGCAGGCGCGCCTGGGCGAGGCGCCCGGGGCCACGGAAGGTCCACTTGCGCCAATGCTCCAGGAAGAGGTAGACGATGCGCTCCTTGCGCATGTCGAGGTAGTCCTGCACGCCGCGCAGCTCGGTGGACTGCGGCGGCCTGCGCGCCAGCTGCTCAGGCTCGGGCAGCGCTGCCTGGCGCTCCGGCGCCTCGGGCAGGCCGGGGGCGCCTAGGGTCTCTTTAGGGGTGCTGGCTTCGCCCGGGCTGGCCGCCATGTAGTCCTCCTCGAGGATAGGTTCAAAGCCCGCGACGCCAGCGGGCTGTGACAGCTTGTGGCACGGGCCGCCGGCGAACGCTGCGCCCTGGGCGTGCAGCTCGTAGGTGGCACGGAGTTGCCGCACGGACACACCACACTCGAGGATCTCGCGCGCCACGGCCTCACGGCACCAGCTGAGCGAGTGAGACCGGCCCAAGCAGAGTGGTCCGGGCCGCCAGGGCGCATCAGGCAGTGGTGCCAGCGGCTGACCTGTGTCGGCGGCCAGCAGCTCGGCCAGGTGCGTGGGCCGGCCGCCCAGCGCGGCCAGCAGCGTGGCCATGCTCTTGAGCAGCGCGGAGATCTTGTTGCACCAGGCGGGCAGGCTGGCGGCGCGGCCGTGCATGCGGCGCGGGTCGACGGTGAAGCGGGGCGCTGACAGGGCAGCCGAGATGGGCAGCAGCTGCTCCAGCTCCAGCTCCAGCTGTTGCAGGCGCGCCTCCAGCTTCTGCGCCTTGTGGAGCACCTGCAGGTTCTCGATTTGCTGCTCGATGCGGAGGATGTCGGCCTCAGTCATGAGCTCGCCGAAGGGCCCTAGGATGGCACTGTGCTCCTGGGAGTACCTCCAGCCATCGCGAGGGTAGCAGCACGAGCTGGCGGCTGTCAGCTAAGGCGGGGAGACAAGAGAGGGGAGGGAGGCGCGTCTCCCTCTGCCCTGCCCCAGCTCCCGCAGTGGCACTGGGGGACCATTTGCATGTCCTAGGTGGTGTAATGGCTCCGCTGGGGCCACGTTTGCAGGGACAGGCTGCCCCTGGCAGGTGGGAGATTGCGCTGGGGTGATGCTTGGCTTCAGCCGGGCGGGCACTCCGGGCTCTGTGCAGTGTCCACTTTGGTCGCTGGTGGGGGGGGGATAGCTGGTTCGCTGGGCACTGCAGCTGAGGCAGGGAGGGCAGGCCTGCAGACAGGGGCTCCATGCCTGGCCTGGTCGCTCATTACACCATCCAAAGAACATGCAAAAGGCATTGAAGCTGAGCAGCACAGTGGCCCTACCCACCCCAGCCAAGGCCTGCAATTGTGAGGCTTCTGTCCCCAGACTGCTGGCCCCTTCTGCCGCTCGCCTGTTGTTCCAGACCTCTTGTCCCAGGGTCACATGGTCAGTGTTTTATGTGCTGAATGAGCGGCCACTCTGCTTTTTTTTTTTTCTCTCTCTCTCTCTCTCTCTCTCTCTCAGTTTTTGGCTGGGGCTGGGTTTGAACCCACCACCTCTGGCATATGAAGCCAACGCCCTACTCCGTTGAGCCACAGGCGCCGCCCATGGCCACTTTGATCTTAAGAAGGTTAACCACTGCAGCTTCCCCTGGGACCCCCAACTGGGCTAATAATACAATGCACAGAGCAGGGCTGTCTGTACACTTAACATCCTCAGTTATTCCTCACTTTTCTCCACTTCTGGCCACTACTCCAGTGTTTTCACCCTGGGGGCAGCCCGCACCACACAGAACTCTGAAATCCACCTTGATCCAGGACAACACATTCCCCACATACAAATGTGATGAAGCCGCTGCCTGCTTAACCCCCCCAGGCTCTCCACTGCTCCAGGAGAAAGTCCATTCTCTTCTAGGCAGCTGTCCAGGCCTTGGTAATCTGACCCCCACTGCCCTCTCCAGCTCAGCACCCCACGGTACAGTGACAGAGCCACATCCACTCTGGCTTCCAGACCACTCGGCCTGCCTGCTGGCTCCTCATCCAACTCTTTTCCTGGCCACCTCTTGGTCATCCTTCAGGTCTTTCCTTAGACATCATTTCTTCCTCCTCCAACACTGTCCCCAGCCCAAATAAGATGGCCAGTTTAGGGCTGCCCTAATCCTCTGCACTCCCCACCACAGCTGGGTGAATCATAACAGGTCAATTATTTGTCTCTCCAATTGCTCATTCACTCACATTATCCTGTCTTGTCTCCTTGGGAGCACTTATTTGCTTGTTATTCACATGCACACCCTAGAGGCACCTTGACAGCAGGCCCTAATATGTTTGCTGTGGATCCTCAGAGGCTACAACTGTACATGGGCACATAAATGGCACTTGGGAACATTTGTTGGGCAAATGAACAGTGAACCGTCTTGCCAGCTAATGATGATCAACTCATCTTACAGTTGAGGAAACCAAGGCTGCATATGAGCAGCAGGAAAGGGGCAGTGCCAGGACAGAGCCCAGCAGCTGTTCTGTGTGATCCCTAGACCAGCAGTATTGTTGGCCTCATCCAGAAGCTTGTTAAAAATGCAGACTCTTGACCCCACCCAGATCTCCTGAATCAGAAGCAGCACTTTCAAGATTCCAGGTAACTTGAAGGCCTGGGTCAGAGTTTGATAAACATTGCCACCTCACTTCAAAGCACAAACTGGGTTTGAAACCCTGCTTTCCCCAAAGGACATGGGAGCTGAAGGAGTCGCAGGTGGGGGTATTCTGGGAAATGGGCTGTAGGCGCAGATGCAGACCCCAGGTCCTCTGGGAAGCCCCTCCCCACCCACCTTCCGCCTCTGCTCCTCTTCCTCCTGCAGCTTCACCTGCAGCTTTCGCACCATCACCTGGCGCTTCCACTCCGGGATGGGCCGGCCCTGCTCATCGTGCGTGGGGACGAGTGTCTCCACGTCCAGCTGCACTCCTGGTGCAGGGGTGGCGGGAGGTGGCGGTGCCAAGCTGCCATTGAGCAGTGGCTGGAGCCCCACAGCTGGCGGGGTGGGGCTCCGGGCCTGTGATGGTGAGGGCGGTCTCGGTGGCGGCTGCAAGTCGGGCTGCGGGGAGAAGCGGCAGGGCTGAGTGCCTGGCAGGCTCCGGCGCTGGGAGCAGGGGCGGAGGCTCCTGTCAGGCCCGCCTACCTGGGAGGCTGGCTGCCCACTGCCTGAGAACACTGTGGTTAGCCCCTTGCTCTGGGGCGTGGGCTTCAGGCTCTTGCCTGCCTTAATCTCAGCCAGTAGCTCAGAGTTGTCACCAGTCGGGGACATCATGTTGAAAGACTTGGTGCCTACATTAAGGCAAGAGAGGAGGTGCTGGTTGGGGATGGGGCCCTGTGTGCCACCACCCCAACCTGCCCCTTTGTTGCCTCCGCCCCAAACCCCAACCAGCAGGGGACCCTCCCTCAGGCCAAGGGGGAAGCTCTTCAGATCCCTGTCCCATGGGCAGCTTTCAGGCCTCCCCCCCCAGAGCATGACAACCCCACCGTCCTCCCAGCCCTACTCACAGGATGCAGGGCCTCTGCCTGGAGGCCCCTGGTTCATGGTGACTTTGGGGCAGGCCCTGGGGACACCAGCATATGTCTCCGCCCAGCCACTGCCTGGCCAGCTCCAAAACACTACCTGGGGCTGGCCACCTGACCTTTGTCCTAGGTTCCCTGGCTCAGCCCTGCTGGGGTGGAGTCTCCCTCTGGCCCTCTCCCTGCGTCAGTAAAGCCCAGTGACCCTTGGACTGAGTCAATTGGGACTTCTATGGCCATACAGAGTCAGGACTCTGAAGTGCCAGCACCCAGCTGGCCACCCCACCCCATCCACTGACAGACAGATTAGAGAGCAGACATGTGGTTGCAAGCTGGGAGCACATTTATGGCAAAGCACAGCTCAGTTCTGGGGGGACCCAGGGAAGCACAGCCCTTACTAAGGCTATGGGAGAGGGCACCCAGGAAGAAGGGCAGGCGGATACCATGCAAATGCCCAGCACAGAGTTTGCATTGTCTGACTTGGCTGGTGGAGGTGAAAGGGGGTTTGTGAGGGAGGACTTCTGAGCCCTGAGGAAGGGGCCAGGTCCGGGACAGGGGAACAAAATGGGCCAACAGCTCTTGGATTCCCAAGCTGGGGATCCCAGAGTGCAGTCACAGGGAGGGAAAAGTGGGGTGGCTGGCTCATTGATTTAGGCAAAACCAGGTGCAGGACACTTGGGCCCATATATGGGTGTGTTAGGCACAGGAGGGTAGTGGGGTGTGAGGACCCCATGGCATTGAGGTCTCCTCACCTGCTGGCCCCCGACCCTGCCCTTTCCTTGAGTCCCAGCCCCTCTGCCTCACTTCTTCTGCCCTCTCCCCCACCCTGCGCCTCAGCTTCAGCCAGGAGCACACAGCTACTCACTCTTCCTGTGCCTCAGGACTCTCACTTCTAGGAACCGAGAGGAAAGAAGTGACAGTGAAGTTAGGAGGGAGAGGGATGAGACCAGGACAGCAGGGGACCATCAGATACAGCCAGGAAGGGCAGGAGAGGAGAGGAGGTACTTTCTTGCCCTTCTGGTTCTGGCTCTGAGGCCCCACAAGGGTGATCCATTCAGTTCCCAGCTTGGCTGGTGCCCCTGAGGACTGGGTACAGACACCCCGGACCCTGGCCTCCCTCACAAGGGCCTCTATCTTGGCACTGGGTTGGGATAGGGCACCCAGCCCAGGCTCTGCTGGAAAGGGGTGTCTGGGGGAAGCCTAGAGGTTTCTCATTTGTTCCTAGCCTCAGCCCTGCTACAGGCTGCAGAGGGACGGAGAAGCTGACCCAGAGCTGGGGATGGGTGGGGACCTTCTGAAGGTTCAGCTGCTAGTGCACATGCTACCATAGGGACCCCAGGGGACCCAGCTCTGCGCTCCCAATCAGGGAGCTGAGCTGTGGGTAGTGCCACTAAGCATGGCCTTCACATTTAGTGGCTGGCTGAGAAAGGCATCCTGGTGAGGTGGGACCGCCAGCACCCACACCACCTCCTGGGCCTTCCAGAGGGCCTGGCAGGGAGGATACTGCTTCATCCTACAGAGAAGCCCAGGAATCCTGGTCACCAGTTTAGCTCTTAAAAATAATAATTCCTAGGGAAGTCACCAGGTGTCGAGAGGGGAAACCAAAATGGGACACTTGCTTTGTCCCCAGGGTCCCTGGCAGGATCTGGCTAGGAAGAGTCTCTGACATATCTAAAAAGGGCTCAGGTCTGGCTGCTTGGAAGGACCAAAGAAAGAGCTGGGGAGAGGAAGAGCGTCTTGGGATGGACAAAGCTAGTTCTGCTACTTGGAGCTTTCCTGCAGCCCCAGACCTAGGAGGCGGGCCCAGAGAGGGAAGGGGACTTGCCCCAGGCCACACAGCCTAGTCTGCAGGGGCAGAAACTAAATCAACCCTGATCCTTCTCTAAGAGTCAAGTACTCAATGGGGCAGGGGCCGGCAGAAAGTAGGAAAGGAGGAAGGACCAGGGCAGTCGCCCCTGGGGAGAGGGCGGTGTCTGGATTGCCCTCCCCTTTCCGGGCTAGCGCCGCCCCCCACCCCACATCCCGTCCTTACTTACTGCCGGTGGACGAAGAGGAGCGGCGCTGCCCGCAGCCAGCGCCCTCGAAGGGCAGAGGCGGGGCAGGCGGCGGCGAGCTCAGGGCCTCGGGCAGGGGCGGCGGCGGCGGGGGCGGCGGCAGCTCCTTGGACGCCTTGGAGTCCGCAGGGCAGCCGTTATGCACAGGGTTCCCGGGGAGCAGAGCCGCCTGCGGGGGAGCGGAGGGGCCAGCGACTGAGCAGCGGGCGACGGCGCCGGGTCCAGGGCGACCGGCGGGTGCGGACTGGCCGGCACGCACTTCCTCGCTGTGCGCCATGCCCGGGCGTCCGGCCAGCGGGTCCTTGCGACAGCGGCCCAGCTGGCGGTAGTAGTCCCCCGTGCTGGGCTGCTTGCTGAAGGTGCGGGGCTTGCGGCCGGAGTCCTGCCTCCGCAGGCCGTTGTGGCTTTCACAGGAGCTTGGCTGCGGGGAAGACAGCGGCCTCTGGGCTTTGGGCACTTTCCTTAATGCCCCCACGATCCCTCCCCAGCTCTTCACCTTCCCAGGGCTCGTGGCCAGTGGCTGTCGAGGGGTGCAGTCTGCTGCGTCCTAGAACCTGTTGTTCTCAGAGCTGGGACGAGGGTCGTGGGGCCTCTCTGGAAGGGCAGGCTCGGCCACTGGGAGGGGTTCTGGGCCCGGGCCAAGGGGCGCAGGGCCCCCACTGAGGCCAGGAGGGGCGGGCCCAGGGGCGGGGTGGCCCAGCCCAGACGCCAGGGGGAGTCGAGAAGGAGAACTTCCCAGGTTAGCCAGCGCGGGGGCCTCGGCTGCACCGGACTCCTGGCTGCCCGACCGACCTGCGCTCCCCAAAGCTTGGCCAAGTCCTGTCTTGCGGGGGATCCGGCTCGGAGGGAGCCTTCTGGAGAGCCCGTGCCCTACTAGACTCCCGCTTGTCCAGGGCCTCCCGGCCGCCGGGCCCGGGGCTGCTCCTACCTGCGACTGTGCCGGTGGCCCCCTCTGTGCACCTGGCAGCGGGGGCGGCACAGACCCGACACCTGCGTTACCTGATCCTTCCTCTCAGGTTACAGCCCGGCCCGCGCCCGCCCGCGCGTGGCCGGCCTATGGGCTCAGTCGGCCTGACATCACCTGGGGCCCACCAATCCCAGGCCAACGCCCCCCTCCCCCAAGCAGTCGGAGATGCAGCGCCCGCCCCACAAACCAGATGTGGCTCTGCCCCCTGCGCCTGTCCCTAAACTAGGTGCCGAGCACCGCGCCCTTCATCCCCTGACCCATTGCAGGGGACCAGAGGAGAGCCCTGCGAGTGGGCAGTGGAGCTTCTCGTATTTGGCCCCCCGGTTCCGGGTCGCGCCCCTGCCCTACCCTCCTGCATCTGAAAACCATCGTGGTCCACGAAAGCGACACCGACACCCGCGCCCAAGCCTCGGGTTTCAAGAGACCGCAAAGTGGGGTCAGGTGACAGCGCAACGTCTCGCCCCATCGAGGCTGTTCACCGCTAGGCCCAACGCCGGGAGAGGGACGCGAGGTGGCCGGGCCAAAGGCCGAGCGCCTGGGTGGGGACTGTCTGTTGCCCCAGCCTCCAGTCGGTGCGTCCCCGCAATGGCCTCGGACCCTCCACGCCCCGCCTGACCAGGCTCACGTTGCAGGAAACGCGACACTGCAGGATTTGTTTTCTGGGCCAGCCCGCCCCCTCCGCGCCCCCTGCAGCTCTGAGGCTCGGATGCAGCGACCCTGCTCCCGCCCGCGGTCAGGCACCCGCGCAGGGGGCGCAGCCAGTGCACAAAAGGCCCTTTGTGGGTCAGCCCAGTGCCTGCCGCCCTGCACGCACACACTAGGGAGGGGCGCGAGGACCGCGCAGTCCTAGATTTGGACTCAGGGGTGGAGAGAGGGCGCTGGCCAGGCCACCTGTCTTGTGGCTTTGGGTAGGGCTTACAGGTCAGGCTGGGAAAGTCCACTATCCCAGGCCCTGGGCAGCCCTATGTGCCCTGCCCCCCTCCGGCTCCTGGAGATGAAAGGGGAACCCACAGTAAGAGCCTGGGTTGAGGTGATGCGAAGGGGGCATTAGTTGGAGTCTATGGAGGCTCAGTGTCCCTCCTAATCCTCTCCTGCCCAGCGGCCTTGTGATCTGAGTCACTTGTGCAGACTCAACTCCTTGGCTGTGGGTAGCTTGCCTTGGGGGCTTGCAAGAGAACTGAAAGGTCCTAGCTCCCATTAGGACCCCACGCCAGGCCACCTGTAGCTTCAACTTGTCCCCTCAGCTCTCAGACCAGTCTTGCTCTGTTCCTTTGGCCAGGATGCTGGGCCTCCCTGCCCAGGACTCCCAAGGTGGCACAGACCAGAGCACTGCCTCTCCCCTGCCCCAGAGCCTCAGCCAGGATGCAGCCTGCAGGCCTTGGATGACTCTGGGCACCTCACACTGGTGCCAGCACTGGCCACATCCCCTCCTCAAAGCTTGCTTCCCCCAGGGCTCTTGCCCCCGGTCTGCCCCCTCTGGGAGTTCCTACCCTACACTAATCCAGCCTCAGCACCACCTCTTCCCCTAGCCCCCACTGCCAGTGGTACCAAGTCCTGCTAGAACTTTTACCCTCTACAGCTGTGCCACCAGCACCCTCCACCTGGAAGACACCTTCCTCAGGTGCCCCTCTTCACTCAAGCCCAGGGCTGTGTGAGTGTATGCATGCTTGTGGAAGGGCAGTTAACACCCATTTTCTGTCAGCCCTGTGAGGACCCTGCCACTTTGTGCAAGAGCTGGCATAGAGCCAGGTCCTGGTGAGGCACAACTGTCTTGGTATATGTCTCTTCACCCACTCTCTACTCCCTACCGAGGGCAGTCTTACTTACCTCCCAGGTCCAGAGTCCAGCCCTATGCCCCTTGGGACTGGCCAGGAGCTATGGGCCCAGGGACCCCACCCTGTGCCCACGAGGGAGGCTAGTCCTCTGGTCTCACCTGTCCCAAATCAGCCCAGTTCCACTGCTGGGAGGCAGGCAGGGGCTGAGGGCTGACTACCTCCTTCTTGGGGGTTTCGGTGTCCACATGGCGGAGTTTGTTCTTGGTCTGCATGTAGATATTAGCTGCATGTATCCCCACGGGGGGCTTGGGAGCTGGGTAGCCTGGAGGAGGTGGGGGCAGTTGGGTGCCTGGAGGAGGTGGTGGCGGAGGGAAGCTGGGGGGTGGTGGTGGAGGTGGTGTAGGTCTCCCCATCTTTTCCCGAGGCAGGCTCAGCTCAGGGTTCAACATGTCCATGTAGCTCTGTATGTCTGCAGCTCTTGTGCCAGGAAGCCCTGGGGAGGTAAGAGGGAAGGCCCAGTGTGGGAGTTAGTAGTGAGACTGTCCCTCTGCACTGATCTCCACCACCCGGAAACAACTTGTAGCAGGGCAGGGTGGGTTCAAGGGCCATACTTGGTGCACCCACTGTGGCCCTGGCAGTGCTGGCCATTTCCTCCCCCTGGATTTGTCCTCCCCAAGCCCTGCACTTTATAGGGAAAACCAGGAGCTCAGGTTTAGAGGGAAAGTACAGGGGCTTTGGGCTCCAGATGTTGTCTAGAGAGCAGAGGGGAGGGGGCAGCTCCTCAGGGTAAATCTGGCATGACAGGTGGTAGGAGGATGACTGGCCACACCAGATCTTTGCAAGGCAACCCTGCCAGCTCTGCAGGCCACCACCTGGTGGTGTGAAGCAGACATTGCTGGTGGCCAGACACCCATGCTCAGGGTGTGGTCAGGGTGTGTGCATGTGTGTACATGCATATTTGGCTTCTGTCTCTCTGAGCTTTTGTGTATGTTTGAACTAGTCCTTGTGTTTATGAGCATGTGTGCCTTGGTCTGCAGACACGGTGTGTGTGTGCGCATCTGCAGTATGGAAATGGAACGTTGTGTGCCTGTGTTGATATATCTGCATGGCTCTATGTACACATGCATGAGCGTTCACGTCTATATGTTGTGTGCACACACAGACAAGAGTACACTTTTGAGCCTGGAAGCTGAGAACTATGAATTGTGGACAGAGTTCATGTGGGTTTGGGGGGGGGGGTATGTGTGGATGTGCATGTAAATTTGTGATGAGCACACACCTGTCTCTCACCAGAAGGAGTGTTCCCTCCCAGCATTTAAGATGGTAAGAGATGCTGGCAGCCTCCAGGATCAGGGCCCAGTGGTCTGGGTGTGGTGCCCTCCTCCTCCCCCTTTGGGGCTGGGTCCACTCACCATGTGGAAGGCGCTGGTCCTTGATGCTCGAGTGGCTGGACGAGCAGGAATCATAGTTGGAGAGGGTGCTGGTGGGTGAGCTGAGGTCAAAGTTTGGTGGCTGGACCGACATGGTAGTGTTGGGTGAGGACATGCCTGAGTCCGGCTGCTTGGCCTCCAGCTCAGCAGAGGGATCCCGAGATAGCACACGGTGCTCCACGCTCTGGGGGGAAGGCAGCAGACCATGAAGCAAGCCCACCCCGGAGATCCACTGCTCTCTCGGGAGGGTCTTTCTCAGGCATACCCTCTCTGGGGGCCCTCAGTCAAGTCACTTCCCTCTCTGGACTGCTCTCATTATCACTTAGAGGGTCTCTCAGGCTCTTCCCAGGCTGAGATTCAAGCCTAGCCTCCTGGGTGGCAGGACCACGGCTCCTAGGAAACTCCCTCCCCGGCTCCTCCCTGCTCATGGGGATGGAAAGACTGTCTCAGGGAAGGTGCTCTGGGCTATACCCCTACGGGACAACTGCCAGGGGAGCAGGCTTCTCCGTCCTGTCAGTGGCAGAGGGCATAGGCTCCAGTGCATCTGTGTGGAGGGGGTGCAACAAAGGCCTTTCCCTCATCGACTGGCTGGCAACCCCTCCTTCTCCTTGTCCTCCCATCTCCAGCCTGACCACTCTCCTGATGGGGAAGGGTGGGGCCTGAGGTGGCCTTGCTGAGCTGGGATGGGCACCCAAGACTGCCATCCCCATGCCCAAATGCCCCACCCCTGCCCATGCCTCTGACCACAGGCCTATCCTCTCCTGGTATAGGGGCAGGTTGGGGTGGGGGCCTTGCTTACGTTGCCCATGTTGTCCCTGCGGCTGGCAAGCTTGCTCGCTCCACTGCTTCCTGCCCAGGCCTGCTCCTTCCTGCCCCATGCCCCCTCCCTGCCTAAGAAGTGTCACAGGCCCCCTGGGAGAGAGGCAGGCCTGGTACCAGGTAACGGCTCAGCAGCCTCTCTCATTGGCCCTGTAATTAGGGGCTCTGCGGGAGTGTTTGCCTTTTCTGGGCCAGCATCCTCCATGGCTTGGATCTGTCACTGCTGCAGTGGGCCTGCCAGGGTAGGGGTGCCAGGACTCCAATGCCCCACCCCGTTCAGGGGGGTTAGGGGAGCTAGCCTCTTCCGTGAGTCAAGGGGGAGCCATAGGAAATGGCTTGGGGAAACAGCCTGAAGGTGCTCTTTTCTTGGCTGACAGTAGTGGGCACTGAGGACACCTCGCCCTGACCCAGTGAGTGGCAGGAAGAGGTTAGAATGCAGGCTCTACAGCAGTGGTTTTTGACCTATGGGTTGCGACCCACAGGAGCTGTATTAAAGGGCTACAGCATTAGGAAGGTTGAGAACCACTGCTCTACAGCCTGAGACAGTGGCTTCAGATTTCCCTTCTCCACTTACTGGCTGTGCAACCTTGGGCAAGTTACCTATCCTTTCGGTACCTGAATTTCTTTATCTGCAAATGGGGATAAGAGTACTACCTGCCCCACTGGGTTGCAAAAACGATTTTAAAAGTTAGGGAAGTGCCAGAGCATGGTCCCCAGTAAGTGCTATATTGTCAACTATTTTTATTAATGAGAGTCCTGGGTGCTGGTGACCCCCAACACACACACTCACACAGTCCTACAACAGAGTCACAGACTCTGTCAGCTGGAAGGAACCCATATTTGGTGCAGAAATGTCCTTGTCAGTATTCACCCCTGCTTGTACCCCAGTGACAGTATGCTCACTGCCTTACAGGGCCACCCACTCTCTTTGGGGAAGATCTTTCTGGGGGTCCACCTTGCTGTATTCTGCAGTCCCTGGAACCAGCGTCATCCCATGTGCTGGTACACAGGGCAGATGGACAGACAGTCCTCTGGGCAGGGGCCAGGGCTTCTCTCCACTAGGGCTGATTTTACAGCCCTCTCATGGCCAGCCTGTGCCCTGGAGCTAGTCAATGTTCTTCTAAAGGCACCTGTGAGGCCCACCGTCTGTCTTCCCCACTGCCCCAAAGCAGGCATTGTACCAGATGGGGAAGACCTCTGGACTGGGGAAACCCACACCTGAGCCCAAGTCCCAGTGGGTCACTTCATGTCTGTCTAACCATAATAAATAATTTTATTGATTGATTGACTGATTTTGAGACAGAGTCTCACTTTGTCACCCTTGGTAGAGTGTTGTGGTGTCATAGCTCACAGCAATCTCAAACTCTTGGGTTCAAGTAATTCTTTTGCCTCAGCCCCCCGCCAACCCCCCCGCACTGAGTAGCTAGGGCTCAGGTGCCTGCCACAATGCCCAGCTATTGTTTTTTAGACAGGGGCTCACTATGTCATCCTCGGTACAGTCCAGTGGCATAACAGCTCACAGCAACCTCAAACTCTTGGGCTTAAGGGATTCTCTTGCCTCAGCCTCTCAAGTAGCTGGGACTACAGGTGCCCGCCACAATGCCCGGCTATTTTTTTGTTGCAGTTGTCATTGTTTAGCAGGCCTGGGCTGGATTTGAACCCGCCAGCCTCAGCGTATGTGGCTCGTGCCTAACCACTAAGCTATGAGCGCCGAGCCATTCCCAGCTATTTTTTAGAGATGGGGTTTCACTCTGGCTCAGGCTGGTCTCGAACTTGTGAGCTCAAGCAATCCACCCACCTCAGCCTCCCAGAGTGCTGGGATTACAGGTGTGAGCCACCATTCCCAGCCCATAATAAATAATTTTAAAACAGTAACAGGCTTCCAGAGACAAGTAGCTATGAAGTGGGCATAGAGTGCAGTGGACAAGAGAGGTGGCCCCTGGCCAGGCCATCCAGAGCAGGTCCTGGTTCTACCATTTACTGGCAGTGTGACCTTGGTGTCTCAGAGGCTCAGTTTACCCATCTGTGGAATGGGACACTAACATCCCTTCCCTCTGAGGGTGGCTGTGGGAATCGCACATGACCTGGCGCAGGGTGGGTGCGTTTATCTGGCTGCTCCGGGTAGCACGTGTCTCGTGCCTTCTCCAGGCCTCCGTCTGAGAGTGACTTTGGCCTTCCCTCTTCCTTCCCTTGAACTTTTCGCTCCGTGACTCCTCAGTGGGGAGCGGCTTTGGGCTGAGAGGTCGTGTGGTTTAGCGGTCACAGGCCTCCACCAAGGGGCATCACGTCCCAGAACCTCAGCGTCTTTCTTGGTGAAAGAAGTAATGACATCTACCACCCCGGGATGGGGCGAAAAGAGACAACGCGACGGGGGCGGCGCGGGTCGTACCAGGTTTTCCACGGTGCGCAGGTAGCGGGTGCAATGGCCATGGCCGTTGAAGTCCGACAGGTCGGCGGCCGTGTACCCGTCGCGGTCGCGGACGTCCAGCTCCGCACCGTTCACTACCAGGATCTGGCAGCACTGCGGGGGCACGCGGTGAGGGCGCCATGTGGCTGCCAGCCGGGACACCCACGCCCCGGCAGGGCTGCACCGACGGCGGCCACGCCCGCCCCTCCGCGGACCCGCCCTGACCTCCAGCTCCCCGTTCTCGGCGGCGTCGTGCAGCGGGGTCCCGCCCCACAGGTCTGTGGAGATCTCGCCGCCGTGCAGCAGGAGCCAGCTGAGCACTTTGGTGTGGCCGCGGCTCGCCGCGAAGTGCATGGCCGTGGCGCCGTCTTTGTCCTGCTCCGACAGGCTCACGTCGGTGCAGCTCACCTGGGAGGCAGAGGAGGGGGAGGGGCGAGGGCTGGGCGCCAGGGCCCTCCTGGCCCCACCCCCGCCCCGCCTCCCACCCGGGCCGCCAGCCCGCCCGGGCCCCGAGCTCACCAGCCACGCGATGACTGAGCTGTGACCCATCTGTGAGGCTGCGTGCAGCGGGGTCATGCCATCGTGGGCGCGCGCGTGCGGGTCCGCGCCGCACTCCTGCACCAGGTACTGCGTCACCTCCAGGTGGCCCTCTTGGCACGCCAGGTACAGGGGCGTGGCACCGTTCTTGGTTTGAGCATTCACTCCCCTGCCGAGATGCAGAGAGTCACCCTCCGTGGGCTCTCAGCGCCTAAGCCCCTCTGAGGCTTCCTCACGCCCCCGACCCCTTCTGAGGGGAGCCCTGGCGGGCTGGGAGGGTGGGTTGGAGAGGGCCACCTCTCCGTTACGCAGCCCAAGCACTTCCTTGCCCTCAGTAGACAGTCCAGCCTTTTCACCTAGGTCTATAAGGACGTGGTGCCCTGCCCTCTCCCTACCTCCTCGGCCATACTCACCCACTGTCACAGGAACCCCCCAAACTTGCTGTGTCTAGTCTCTATGCCACTGGTCACGTCCTCCCTCTGTCTGGGGTGCTCTTCCACCCACCTCCCTCTTAAGACTCAGTAGGATCCCTCCTCTATGAGGCCTGCCCCAATTTCCCCTCAAGAGCAGGCCTCACCTGCCTCTGTGCCCCATGCTTCCCTGGCCCTTTCTTGGTGTGTGTGTGGGGTCCTGTCATGCTTGATTGCTGATAACTGACTAGGGCCCTTGCCTCCCCCCCCCCAGAAGTTCCCAGAAAGCAGAGTGGTAGAGTTCTCAGATGAAATATGGGATGCCCCGTTAAATTGGAGTTTCAGATAAACAGCAAATAATGTTTTAGTATTTGCCAAATATTGCATGGGACATACTTGAACCAAAACATTATTTGTTTTTCCTGGGCTTTGTTGTTGTTGCTGTTCTCATCAATCTGGCAACCCTAAGGGGAGTCCACCATTCACCAAGCACTTCCCCACTTAGCTCTGGGTTGTGGCCCTAGCAGGAGGGTTCTTCTTCTTCTTTTTTTGGAGACAGAGTCTCACTTTATCGCCCTCATAGAGTGCTGTGGCGTCATAGCTCACAGCAACCTCAAACTCTTGGGTTCAAGTGGTCCTCTTGTCTCAGCCTCCCAAGTAGCTGGGACTACAGGCGCCGGCCACAATGTCTGGCTATTTTTAGAGGCAGAATCTAACTCTGGCTCAGGCTGGTCTTGAACTTGTGAGCTCAGGCAATCCACCTGCCTCGGCCTCCCAGAGTGCTACGATTACAGGTGTGAGCCACCTCGCCTGGCCCAGCAGGTTCTTCTTAAGTCCTATTGTCATTCCCATTTTGCAGAGGGCCAGCAAAATGGGAATGACAGAGCCAGACTTACCAAGAGTCACACAGCTGGTAAGTGGCATCTGAACACACCACTGTCTGTCTGAAGCAGGGCCTGGCCTGCAGTAGGCATGCAGGGAGTGAAGAGATGGAGTGTGCCCCAAGTGCTTCTCCAAGGGTCTAGCTCTTGGCTGTCACTACCTCCCATCCTTGCTCCTCTAGCCCAGAGGGGGCCAGATGAGAAACAGGGAGGTTGGCCTGGCCACTAGGCTGCCTCCTGTGTACCAGCCCAGGGTGTAGTTACCACAGCAGGGCACTAGGTGGAGCCGCTCCCCCCCAGGGAGCTCCAGCTGGGGCTGCATCTTAGGAAGCAGCTATTCTGGGACTTCACATCCTCCCCACACCTATCCGACCAGTCAGTCACATGCCCCAGCCCTCACCACTCACTCATCCAGTTTCCTCCTGTCTGTCCATCCACACGTGCACCAAGCCACACCTACCATCTACCATTCGATCACCCTGGATGTGAATGTGATTTAGCCTCCTCCCAGCCCCCACCCCTGACCCCACATACCCTGAGACCCTCCCACCTGACATCTCCCTGTCCCTAAAGCCTTGGTTCTCTGTTCACTTTCCTGATCCCTGAGCCCCCAAGGCCGTCTGCAGCCCCCATCAGACCACCACTCCCTGATCTCTCCTTCCTCTTCACAAACCAGTCTCCCCCCAACACACACAGGGCTGCCATTTGCTGGGCTATCAAGAGCAGCAGGGTCCCTGCGGACATAGCATGAGGGAGGCAGAAGACCCAGGTCCACACCTGTACTCAGAAACACACTGGCTAGCAGCCACCAGCATCCATGCCCCAGTGCCAGCGGCGCCCCCACACGCACTCTCATGTTGGTGCGTCAGGAGCAGGCTGTTTAATATTTCATGACTGACACTCAGCAACCTGAATTATTCACCCTGTAACCAAGGCACAGTAAGTGCTGGGGTCCTGGAGATCAGAGGCTGGAGGGGGCCCACTGGATTCTCTGTGGGGGCCCAAGGCAGTGTGCACCATCAAGGCGACACAACCTGTGGTGAGCCCTACCTTCCTAGCACACTGGTTTGGCAGGGGTCCACGAGCCAGGGGCACCCAGCCAGTTCAAGGAGATCTGAGCAGCAAGGGGCAGTCACTGCTTCCTGGTAGAGCTCCTGACACAGAGTGGGCACTCGACAGATGTCACCATTATTATCAGTAGTTCAGCCTCCTCCCATGACCCCTGTTCTGGAGTCAGAGGGTCCCGCCTGGAAGGCCTCAGGACATAGGGCAGATACACTGATGAGGCTGGACCAGCTTCATAATCTCTTCCACCTTAACCTGGAGGCAACTAGAAAAATGGGCACTCTCACACTCACTGGGAAAAATTACAAGGAGCATAGGAAACAAGATAAAATTCCCATCATGGAAGAAATGAGTTCACAACAGTAGGAATAATAATAATTAATAATAACTGCTGCATCCACGGCCCTCCTGCTGTTGTCTTGTCTGTCGCTTGCCTCTGTCCCTCCCCCTGCCTGGATGGACCACTGCCCTTCCTTGAAGACCTCACTGCATCTGAACTTGGGAGCATGCTTGGGCAGGTAGCTGCCCCAGTTCCGATGTAAGGAGGGTATAGGGGTGAGTGCCACACTCCCCCCCTGTGTTGCAGCCTCACTTGTCTCTTTGCATTCCCAAGCCCATCCATGAAGTGGTGGTACTGATCGTCATGCTGGCCTTGTAGGGAGGCTCCAAGACACACTTGCAGAGTACTGAGCATGGCCTGGTACTCAGCATGCCCCTGGGAATGGGAGCCTCATACTTCAGGGTTCCCCTTCCTTGGGCCTGGGAGGAGTAGCCACCAGGGGGCCCACTGCTGGCCTGGGATGTCCAGGTCCCTCAAGCACGGGCCAGGCCAGGAATCATTTCTGCTATGTAGGGACACTGCCTAGAGTGGAAAGGAGGGGTCTTGGGTGAGACCTCTGACCTCCAAACCCCTGCCAGCTCTAGCCTATCCAATTCCAGCCCTGACCACAGCCACCGGAAAACATTCCTGGACCAAGCCCTTAGGTCTTGCCCTACCCTCACTCTGAACTTGCTGAGCAGGACCCCAGTGAGTGCTTTATCTTCCCAGGCCTCAGTTTTCTCATATGGCAAATGGGTATCATAGTGTCTAGCCACTTTGAGCAAATTTTGGCCAGGGTATCTTCTCAGGGACAGGAGGCCTTGGCTTTCCCAAGCTGCTGCCCCATCCTGATCCACCGTCCCTAACTCCCACCCCCCTTCTACCCCATCACTTGCATGTTCCAAGCCAGTGTTTCCTCCATTCTCAATCAACCCCAGCAGGTGCCCTCACCCCTCACCTAAACACCTGCTCCGGCAACCCCTTGGACATGTACACACTGACTTCTACCTCCACACCAGCCAGGCCTTCTCAGCTTCCTTTGCTGGGCCCTTGGTCCTCACCCAACCACAAAATGTCCTTTCTAAGGGACTCTCTCCCGATGGGGTCATCTACTCCCAGGGTCCAAGGCCAACTATTTACCCAAGGCTGCTCATCTCCTTAGCTTGGACCTGGACTCTCCATTGGGCCCCTGCATCAGACTGCTCGTCCACATGCACACTGAACAGGCCTCTAAAACTTTACCTGCCCCAAGCATTTCATTTTTCTCCACTCCCCCCACCATCCTTATCTCAGTAAAGGACAGTACACCACTCTCCTTGAGCCCAAAATCTGAGGATCTTAGAAGACCCTTGACCCTGGGTGGTGCCTGTGGCTCAGCGGGTAGGGTGCCAGCCCTATATACCAAGGATGGCAGGTTCAAACCTGGCCCCGGCCAAACTGCAACAAAAAACAGCCGGGTGTTGTGGCAAGTGCCTGTAGTCCCAGCTACTCAGGAGGCTGAAGCAAGAGAATTGCCTAAGCCTAAGAGTTGGAGGTTGCTGTGAGATGTGATGCTACGGCACTTTACTGAGGGTGATAAAGTGAGACTCTGTCTCAAAAAAACAAAACAAAACAAAACAAAAAAAAAAAAGAAGACCCTTGACCCAGCCCACATTACAGAGTACAACCTCCCCAGAGATGATCATATGCATAAATTATGACCTTTTTTTCTTTCTTAGGGAAAAATTAGGGATACAGATGAACTTAGCTACTAGTAAGTCACTCTGATTACACAAAAGAAACGTGGAATGCGTGTGAGGGTTTGTGGGAGATCTCCGTCTAGGACTGGTACCCGCTTGCTGTAAACATGCCATGAGGAACAAGGAGTGATCTGCCCACGGAATCAGACTCAGGTCGACCAACCACATTTCTAGTGAAATGCTGCCAATAATTTCTTCCCTGCTGCCAATAATTTCTGTCCCAAGGGAGGTCAGAAGGAAACCAATACTTTCAAGGATCAGATCCAGCTGTGGCCACAAACTGCTCTGAACCGGAAGTCACGGAGCCTTTGGTGACTCTGTGGTGCTCCATGTCCTCCAATCATGCCTCCTGGCTTAGGTTAAAAGATCCTAAAGTCGGCCCTTCCCTAGAGCCCAGGGAAGAAACTCAGTCCTGATTTAAGGAAGGTTCTAGAATAGTCTGCTTATACTCCAGTCCATCAGCAAGCCTGAAATATTTCCAGAAGCCTTTACTTGCCTGCAGCTCTTCCCCAAGATTACCAGACTTGACCCTTCCCAGGCCTCTGCACCTGCCAGCACTGCCACCAAGTCTGTCATGGCAGGGCTACATGACTGACCCTATTTTCACTAGGGTCTTAGTTCCTACCTCCTCAAAGGGCCCTGCCTTCCCCGACTCCCTCAACTTAAAAGTCAAAGTATGCCATTTCACCACACAGTGCTGTCACTCCTGAATCACCTGGTTATTTGATTTCATTCCTACCATAGACACAGGCAACATGGCTAGGACAGACCAAACAGTGGTCTGCACTCTCAGAGCAGCAAACCCACATGCTCGTGAATGGAAGAATGTGTATCTGAGCGGGGCATGCCATGTCCCTAGTCCCTAGTACTACCAGGCTGGGCTGTTTGTTGAATTAATAAATATGTGTTTGAGAAGATACAGCCTGCCCAGGAATAGGTGAGGCCTCGTCACACATGGCCTTGGCCTAGAGGAGTACAGGGGGCACCAGAAAGAGAGTTTTGTTCAAAGTCACATGCCGAGAGATGTAGGCAAAGCTGGACGAGACCTGGGGATGGGGACTCCAGACTTGTCATCTGTTTAAGAGATGATTATTACAAGCACACTGAGTAGGGAAGATACAGTCTGGCCTGATCCCTTGGGGAGTCTGAAGGGAAAAAAGTGCAAAGGATGTGCATAAAATGCAGAGCAATGACCAGGGCCATGGAACGAAACAGGCAGAGGAGTGTGTCAGGGCGGGGGCTGGCCTTGGGCAAAGACATGAAGGTGGCGAGAGGACACTATGGAAGAGGTGCAGCAGAGGGAATACCTGGCCTGCTGGAGGGGCCCGGAAGAGGTCAGGGAGGAGAAGGAATACGCTCTGGGGGAAGGGGAGCCCCTGAAGGTAGCGTGAGGGCCAGAGCCAGGAGCGAGGGCTACGGGGCCACGTACAGAAGTGGCTGCCCTGTGGACAGACCAATGGTCTGACTTTCATTTTCAAAGGCTGGGGGCACAGCTGGATGGGTAAAGGTTGGGGCTGAGGCAGGAGGACCCAAGTGGCAATGCGCCAGCCCTAGCTAGGTGACGGCTGAGACTGGGAGCTGCTAGTAGAAACACAGCCTGGTGGGGTGGCCCCTGTCTCTCTGAGAGGGGCTTCTCTGGACTCCACCAAGGCCCTCTTTCCTGGGCGCCTCCACCTGGATCAGGGGATAAGGCCCACTGCTGCCTTTCTAGTACGGATGTCCCCAGGTCCTGCCGCCCATGAGACTGAGGAACACCAATTAGGAAGGAATAAGCCCCCCCTGCCTGTGGCAGAAACAGGTGCCCAGCAGGAAAGGGATAGCTCCAGGCCCAGGCAGAACCTCAGCCTTCTAGGGCAGAGAGCTAAGCCATGGGCCCTGGGGCTCCCCAAGAACTCCTTCTGCCCCAGATGGGGGCAGCCTGAACCCCTAAGACTCAGGTGGGCTGTAGAATTAGCCAGACTCCCTGAAGCTTTTTGCTAAAGAAGGAAAAAGGGAAAGTCTTCAGTGAACCTGAAAGGCTTTGAGAGATTAGGGCCTGGGCCAGGAGTGAGAGACAGACCCAGAGATGGGATACAATTTGTCCAAGGCCACACAGCAAACTGGCGGTGACCACAGCCAATCAGCCTCCCTGAAACATCATTTCTGTATTTGTCAGTTCCAAGATTTAGAGACATTTGTCTGGTTTGTCAATATATCTCCATACTTAGAACAGCAGTTCTCAACCTCTTGCAACCCTCAGGAACTGTATTAAAGGGCCACGGCATTAGGAAGGTTGAGAACCACTGACTTAGGATATTGTCTAGCTCTTAGCAGATGCTCAATGGATCAATCTAGAAAATGGGCTGATGACAGCTAGAGCCAATGCTGAGGTAGTTGGCAGGTTAGGGTTAGGGTTAGTCTGGCTGGTGCCAGGCCCCTGGCAGGCTCTCAGTGAGTGTGGGCTGTTCTGGGTTTAGCATGAGGCCTGAACCAGGTGGCTTTCCAATCCCAGATGGCCTGGTCTGGTCAGGGACTGGGGGAAGCCTTAGGGGGAGGAGGACCTTATAGGGAGCTAAAACTGATAAAAAATCTTGGACCAACTGGTTTTCCAGCTCGCTCTGGCTGGCAGGGCCCACAAGCCCCAGTATAGAGCCTGGAGCCGCTGACCCGCCTGGCCTGGAAGCTCAGGCCTCAGGTCCCAGCTGTTCCTGGCTCCCCAGGTGCTAAGGCCCCCAGGCAGCCAGGACAGGCAGGGTGGGGAGCAGCATGAGCAGGAGGTGGCTCCTGGGCCCCAGGACCTGCTGGAGGGTAGCCACCTGCTCCTCACCCACTCTCAGTCTGCCCCAACCAGGGGTCTGGATACCTTGTTCCCTCCACCAGACCCTGGAGTTCCGCCCAGGAAGGCCAGCTCTCCTGCCTCTAGACCCCTCAGACCCAGGCCTGGGTCAGCTTAGCTCAGCTTTCATGAATGGGGATTCAGAGAGTGGGTCCCTACTAGGGTGGCAGCCCCTGAGGTCACTGTGGCAAATCCCCTGCTTCTGGGAGGATTTGGTCCAGTGAGCTGGGATAGATGGAGGGGTTGGGTGCAGAGTATTTACTACAGTCTGAAACCCTTCCTGACATCCCAAAGTGTAGTACTGGCAGCAGCTGGGCCCTCCTCCAAAACTGTCTACCCTTCTGGCTCCTCTGGAGCTTGTTACTTCCACAGCCCCACAGCCTCCCTAGGTGAGATCGAGTTACCCCACCAGTAGGTATGGGAGCCCTTCCTCCCTGGCCAGCTCACCAACCCCCAGGGAGAGTGCTGAGCCTTGTGAATAATTCACAGCGATTCACAGCAGGCCAGGAGGCTGGGCCAGAGTGTCAGGAGCTGGGCCACCTGGGTCCTCCAGTCAGCACTATAGCCTGGGGTAGCCCAAGCCTCTGGCCTCCCTAGCTCTGAGTCCTGGTATCCAAAGTGTTGGGGAGCTGAAGTCTGCACCTCCAAGGAAGGAGGCTACGTGAGCACCCCTAACCCCAAGCCCAATTCCTGGCCACACCCTCCTGCCTGAGCTTGGCCTGGCAGCCACACAAAGGCACTTTCTTATCAGCCAAGTCACAGGCCTTCACAGGGAATGGAGCCCAAGCACTCTGTCTACCTCCCTGAGATTCATGGTGACCCCCTGGGGGTTGGGGGCTCATCAGTCCAGGCCATCTGGCTGCTGGGTTGGCACCAGGGTCCAATCATGCCCAGCAACTGGCACGGCCTGGGAGGGGGTCAAGGTCCCCAGGCCTGCAGCCTGTGAGGATGTTCCACAGCACAGCCAGAGTCTTCTTAGAGCCTGAGATCCAACCCTGGGGGGGAGGAGGGGGATCACAGCTCATTAATGCCCAGCTATCAGTAAGGAGGGCTCCAGGCAGACTCAGAGCCTTCTCGTTGACACTGTTGGGTCATACTGACCCGGCCATCAGCCTGGCCTTCTGGACCTGTCCGTCCCCTCTAAAAGTCCTCTGCTGGAAGTGATGGGCAGTGGGGTAGATTATCAGAATCACTGCTGTGAGGTCCCAACTTGGAGGGGCCAACGCAGGAGTCTGGGACAAAGCTTCCCATGGTGCTGACAGGTACCAGATGAAAACCTACACTCAGGCTCAGTGCCTGTATTCAAACAGCTAAGGTGCCAGCCACATACACCAGAGTTGGCGGGCTCGAATCCAGCCCGGGCCTACCAAACAACAATGACAACTACAAACAAAAAAAATTATCTGGGCACTGTGGCGAGCGCCTGTAGTCCCAGCTACTTGGGAGGCTGAGGCAAGAGAATCATTTAAGCCTAGGAGTTAGAGGCTGCTGTGAGCTGTGATGCCACAGCACTCTACCCAGGGCGACAGCTTGAGGCTCTGTCTCAAAAAAAAGAAAAGAAAAAGAAAATCTACACTCAAGGGTCTCCAGGGCCCTCCTATTCTAAATCCCACTGGCTTTGACATGACCCAAACCTAGGCTTGTTCAGAAGTAGAGAATTCACACCAAAGTGGCCAAGGGGCCCTGGCAGGGCTGACTATGAAGAACACAACACCCAGGCAGACCTGCTGGGTCTCCTGCTGGCCAGACTGGGAGCCCCTTCCTAGCAAGGACGGAACCCAGCTCTACCTGCCTGTCCTGGGCTGAGAGGACAATGCAGCCCGGCCTGGTGAGTCCTAGGTGGCATCCTACATCCATGCAAATGTGCCTGGGCCTCAGAAGCTGCTGCTGCAGCCACCTTGATGCATGGCTATATGGCTGGACTGGTCTCCAGCCTGCTCCTTGGTGGCCAGTAGCCCTGCAGGTGCCCTCAGGAATGACCCAGCAGTGAAGACAGGTCAGACCCCTACCTCATGGTTGCTCCACTCCTGAGGTTTATGTCCTGGGCTCCCATTCCAACTGACAAAGGTCACCCACTCAGGTTTCCATGGCCACTAGCATCCTATTTCCTGAGATGGGGCCTGGGCGGCTTTCCCCCAGAACACCTGCCTTCCCTCCACCTAAAACCTGGCTCCCTTCTGCCTCCAGACTCCCTTATGTCCCCCATGCTGCATGAGTGCCACCCTTCTGCATGCCCTCCTCTGGAAGCTCCCAGCCCACACCCTGGGAGGTTCGGAAGCTTTATCCTCCCCTTGGTAGGGCGAGTGGGCTGAGGGGGCCACAGGAAATGACAAGCTGCTCTCCAGATGGCTCTGGAGCTAGGAGGTTGCTGGGCCTCTGGGAGAGGCAGCTCTCCCTTAGCTGCCTGGTGACTGCTCCTCTCCCACCTGCCTAATTAGGGTTTAGGAGGGGTTGTTCCCTCGTCCGTACCCTCCCCATTTAGAATAGTCTTGAAAATGAGCATAAGCCAGAGCTAGAGAGAGCCACCTGCTGCAGACAGGCATGCAGAGGGGAGCAGGTGGCCTCAGCTGCATGGGATCAGGCTGCGGAGGATTTGAAGAGCACCTGTGTGCAGAACTCTAGGGCAAGTGTCTATGGGCAGCCCCTGAGAAGATTGCCAGGATGGGAGAAATTTCAGCTCGGGTAGGAGCTGCCTCTCTGGTCTGGCCCTCTGGCCACCAGGATGGTCCCTGGAAGAATCCCTCCTTGGCACACTGCAGAGATGTGGTGGATCCTCCGCACCTCCCGGGGCCCTGGCCTGCCCCCTGCAGGCCCGCTTAGAGGGGTGTTCTTACTCAGGGTAGTGCCTGATGAGAACCCTCAGGGAGGGGAAGTCTCCTTTGGCGGCGGCATAGTGGAGAGGCAGGGCACCCATGTCTGTGGCGATGGTGGGGTCCCCATTGCCATGACGCAGAAGCCAGTTCACCACCTCAGGGTGGCCGAAGCGGGCAGCCAGATGCAGGACTGTGGCACCAGAATTGTCTTTGTCCTGTGGGAGGAGAGCCAGTTAAAGTTCTGAAGCCATGACCTACCTGTTCCTCTGGCTCAGATCCCTCCCAGCCCCCTGCCAGGAGGCAGTTCTGTCCACTCTGCTCTTCCTTGAGGGGGTAGCCAGGTCTCCCTTGGCAGTTTTTTGGACCCATCCTAGAGCTTGGATCTGCTTCTGCCCTTGTGCAGCTAAGTGGCACTCTCTGAAAGTCAGTCCATAAGCAGTGCCACCAAGCTTGCATGTCATTCCTGCAAAGTGCCTGCACATAGCACCCTTGTTGTCACAGCAGGAAGCTGACTCTAGGCCCAGGGACACAGCCCCTGACGTCCAGGGCTCAGGGAACACCTGAATAAGTGAGGGAGAGTCGCTGGGAGCAGGGCCAGGAGAGGGGCTGTGGGGTTACAGCAGGCCAGCATTGGGACTGGGGGTACCCCCGCACCCAACCCTTTCCATTCCCTCTCCCTCCCTCCCTGGTGTCAGCGGAAATAGAGGCCTCCACCTTGGTGCTCCTCCAACAACCCGACCTTAGTGTAGAAAACTGTTCCCCCCAGCAGACTCTCCTGCACCTGGCCACGGGAACACCTTGTGTTCTTGTTCCTGTGGAGGAGGAAGTTTCTCAGTACTGGTGGGCAGGGTCCAGGGCAGGCAGCCAGTAGTGGAAAGTGTGGGCTGATGGTAGCCCCTGGGAGGCAGGTGGTTGGGTGGGAGGTCTGGGCCCAGAACTGCTGGGTGCATCCTCTGTGCACATCCAGTTGTATGTGTCTGTGGGGAAGGGGCTGTGGAGGCTACCAGGGAACCTGGGCAGGGAGGACAATCGCTGAGAAGCCAGGTGTCTGGACTGAGGCTGGCACGTCCAGTAGAGTGGGGACTGGGTCTAGAACAGAACAACTTATCTGCAGCAAATGGGACAATGATGTAGAGATAAGCAAGGCCAAGGGGCAGGACAAGGTGGACACAGGAAGCAAAGCCGCTCTGCCCTATCTTGCCCAGAGAGAGGGCACTGTAGGGACAGATGTGGCAGAGGCAGTGAAAACTGGCAAGAGACCCTGAGATTGAGAAAGGTGAATCGTGGTGGGAAGAGAACCTCTGAGACCCTGTAAGAGGGATGGTGGGCAGTGGACCCCAACTGGGAAGTCACCATTCTTCTGGGGGTGGGGGAGAGGCACTCTGACTGTCCTGAGGCAGGAAGGAGGATGGAACAGAGAAAAAACAGCCCACAGGAAGTTGAAGATTATGCTAAGGTCCCTCTTGTGTGCGGGGAAAGCCCAGGAACTAGTTCAGTCTGCCCTTGAACCCAGGGCATGATGCTGGCTAGAGGTGACCAGAGCAGCACTGTGGTGAAGTATGTCTCAAGCCCCACGTTTCGAGAAAGGCTCTCCTTTCCCACTGTCCTTGGGGACTGTGAGTGTGAGGCTCTGGGGGTCCTGATGGCTCCAGGCCTCTGGGTGGTGGCGGCAGTAAAGAGAGGCCATAGGCCTATGGGCTCCAGCCTGTCCCTGAGGCACCAGCTGTGTGGCCCTGAGGAGATTCACATGCCGCAGACCGCACCCTAAAGCTGCTTATCTTTCTGGGCTGGGCAGGCCGAGGGATCCAGGTCATCTCCCCCTACTTCCACCCTCAGCAACCAAGCCTGTTGGGGCAGGAGGGCAGGAGACTTGATAAGCTGGTCCCAAGGCCACTTGCTTCTTCCAGCTCCTCTGCAGTAGCAAGGGAGGCTTCCAACCAAGGCTGGACACTGGGATCATGGAGGAGTGGGAGGCTTTGGTCAAGGCTGGACACAGGATCAGGGAGGCACACCACCTCCCGAAAGAATTGGCATGGGCCGTGTGGCCCGGAACCCCTGATAACAGGGCCAACTGAGAGATAAGGGTGCCTGTCTCCCAGAAAGGATCGGAAGGAAACCACAACTGAGGGCAGCAATGGGCTGGGCCATCTTTTGGGTACAGCAAGCCAGCAACAGAGATGCCTGCTTGCTGTTACCAGCAAAAACAAGAGCTGCCCTTGCCTCCTCTCCTTCCTGCTCTAGTGAACCTGGGGTCTTCCCAAGTGGAAAACCAGTTTCTAGTTCCTCCTCTTGGCTGCCCCACAACCAGAATATCTTCCAAATCCAGCTCAGCCTGGGACACCTGGAGTCTGGCCCTGGTGGCTACTCTGAACATGCCTCCTCCTGGCTGTTCCTCCCACAGCACGAGAATGTGCATGCCTCGGGGCTTTGCACTCCTTGTTCCTGGTGCTCCGAACTCTCTGTCATCTGGCTACCTTCTCACCAGCCTGGACTCCCCTTGGAGGTCACCCTTCAGAGTGACCAGGTGAGGTCTGGGAGCAGAAAGACTCAGGCTGGGTTGGAGAAGCAACTCAGAGCTGGGAACCCCAAAGGCCCTGATGTCCTGGGATCAGTTTGGGTCCTGGGGAGACGGTCCTTACCACGGTCCACCACCCCTCCCCACACTCTGGGTTAGAGACGCTTGTAGCTCAGCTTCAGATGGGCTGTGGAACTTTGCCCAGTCTCCCTCCAGACCCAGTCTTGCAGGACACGAGGCCCTTCCTGCCCCACCCACTCTCCAGGACTCTGCGGATCAATGCTCTGCCTTTCCCATAAGAGCCAAGCTGCTGTTTCCTACTCTTTTCTGGTTCCCCTCCACTCAGGAGCTCTTCCGAGCAACAGCCAGGGCTTGCCAGGGCATCTGCCCAGGTACTGTCAATCCAAGGAGCCCACCTCACCCAAAGCCCTCTGGAAGAAACTCCGTGCAGGGCTCAGCTGGGCCAGGAGGCAGGGCTCAGCTGGGCCAGGAGGTGACCAACCCCACCCCACCCACTCTCTGGGCCACCAAGTGACGCGTACCCACCTGCGCTCTGCAGCCGCCCTTCAAGAGCAGCCACTGCAGGCAGGTGAGGTGGCCAGTGGCGGCGGCGTCGTGGGCAGGCGTGGCACCGTTGCGAGCGCGGGCGGTTGAGGGCAGGCCCGCCTCCTCCACTAGGAAACGCAGACAGTGCAGCTTGCCGGCGCGGGCCGCATGGTGCACGGGCAGCGCGTCCAGCGGGTCGCGCAGTGAAAGCCCCAGCAGGCCGGAGAAGTGCAGGGACCTCAGCACGTCCAGTTCTCCCTGTCGCGACGCCTGCAGAGCCTGCTCCAGGGCCATGCTGCCGCCCCCGGTGCCGCGACCCCGCACTCAGTGTGTCCCTGGGGACGCCATGCGCGAGTCGTCGGGGCCCAGAGGATCCTGCGGCGCGGCGGTCCGGGCTTTGCGACCCCGGGAGGCGGAGCGGCTGCGGGCCCGGCCTCTGCTCGGCGCTGTCCTTCGCTCCGCCGCGCTCTGAGGCTGGGACTTGCGGGCGCCGGCTTAAGCCTCGGGCCCGCCCTCGCCCCGCCCCCTCGGCTGAATCCCCCGCTCACCCCCGCCCTATGCCGGGGACGTTCAGGTGACAGGGGCAGGTGTGCTCAGGAACTTCTCATTGTCTCACGTAAAAATTGAGACTCCAGAGGGCGGCAAAACTGGGTTCAAATTCAGGAGCCGTCTGGGCGCAGGTGGACTCATCCACCTGCGGTGGCCACTCTATGCTGTTACAGGCGCTGGGGGCCACAAACCGGCAAACCATTGCCGCAATTCCGGAGGGTGACAAACGTTATACGAACAGGAAAGTGGGGTGCTACGAGTGAAGCAGTGGGCGGTCAGGGCAGCTCTATTCGAGGCGCACAGGGCTGTGTTTTGAGTGGTGAGTGGTGGAGAAGGGGCTCTGGGCTCTCTGGGAGAGTGTGAAGTGTGCAGGCCCGGTGCCCTGCAGGGTCCCTCCAGGCGCTCGGGGAGGGAGGCAGCGGGGGGAGGAGAAGACCCGGACGATCCGGCGAGCTTAGAACTAGCCGTCGAGGAGTCCGACCCCAGTGCGGCTGTCGAGGGTAGAGGGATGCGACCACCGCTTTGAGGGCCTGAGGCTGCCAAGCTGCAGAAGACCCTGCAGGGTGCGAGGACTGGGGCCAACGAGGAGACGTGCGGGGGCTGCCTTCCAGGGGCGGTCACGACCCCCGGCAAGGGCGCAGGAAAGCGACGGAGGGCGCTGGGGGCAAACGCCTGTGGCCAAATCCGCCTGCGCGCACAGCTGAAACTAACCGTGGGAGCTGGAGGAGGCAGGGCCGCCGGACATGAGGAAGAACTACCGGAAGGTGGGGGCTGCAGAGCTGCGGGAACACAGCAGCGCGCATCCGGCGACCTTGAAACAGCCTGTGCCCCACCCCTCCACCCCACAGGAGCCCTGTGAGAGCCCGGATTCGCCCCGGGACGAACCTTTCACCCAGACCCTTGCCTGGCCCTGCACAGTCTGTGCTGGAAACACTGTGAAATAATCCCCTTCCAGGAACTGGGGGCTCCCGGGTGGTGGTCTCTGGGGTTGCCTCGGATGCCGTTCTCAGGACTGCCACCTGGTGGCCCCCTGCCTGATGGCTTCCAGCACTCCCAGGTGTCCAGTAACCTGAGCCACTGTTTCTTAAGTGGCCAGGTGGGTGTCCAAAGACTTCCAAGACAGCCAGATCTGCCCGGCTTTTGGTGGGACCTGTGGCCACAGGGATCTCAGACCCCTGCCCATCGGTTTGCAGACAAAGGGAAGGAGGAGTCTTTTCCTGGCAGCCTTGCTGCCGCAGCCATGGGTGGTAGCCAGAGCAACTAACTTGTTGCTCATTGGAGCTCCCCTCCTCCAGCATACCCAGTGGCAGGTGCACTGTGCAGCCAGCAAGTGGCAGGGATACTCCCCGGAGGAGGAACTAAAATGGATTGTCTGATGCTCTCCCAGTGGGCAAGGCAGGTGCCTCAAGCACCCTCCATTGCTGCCAGTGACATCTCCATAGAAACCAGATGTGAACGCCCATCCTGCTGACCAATCTCTCTGAACCCTTTCAGAACATGACTCAAACTCAGGCGTGGAACCAGCGCCTTCCTCCCAGGCCTCCGTGTTCTCTGTGAGCTCTCCCATGTCCACCAGGCCCACTGAGTCCTCTCCAGCAGCCCTAGAGAGCACAGGCCCCGCTCTTTGCAGGCATGGACCAACCTTTCACCTAGACTCGGATGCTGTCAGAGGTACAACTACTACTAAATGAGGCATGGGGAATTTTTGTTTGTTTTTAAAATTATTATTATTATTTTTTAAAGAGACAGAGTTTCACTTTTTCACCCTTGGTAGAGTGCCATGGCGTCACAGCTCACAGCAACCGTCAACTCCTGGGCTTAGGTGATTCTCTTGCCTCAGCCTCCTGAGTAGCTGGCGCCTGTCACAATGGCCGGCTATTTTTTTTTCTTGCAGTTTGGCTGGGGCCGGAGTTTGAACCCACCACCCTCGGTATATGGGGCCGGTGCCCTACTCACTGAGCCACAGGCACCGCCCTGTTTTTTAAATTATCTTGAGATGATACAAATGGGAAATAGCAAAGCTCACTCTCTGACCCTGCCGTGCTCACTTTCCTTCTACTGTTGAGGTTCCCTCTGCCCAGAGCACCTCCACTGTCTCCCACCTTCCAGATATCAGCTTAGGGGTTCCCTCTCTGGGAGGCTTCCTTTCACTCCTCTGCTGGGCTCACCCCAGGCTTCTTCCCCACCCAAGGGCAATACACTTCCCAAGGCTGAGACCAGGGGTGGAGTGTTTCACCACTGTGCCTTGGAGGCATCAGCTCCCCCAAAGCCTGTACCAACACTCACACACCCAGCTGTCTTATCTAATTACCCCTGATTCTGGACAATTCCTTCTTCCAAGTGGCCGGTAAAACCCCAGAATCTTTGGTTGAGGGAACTGTGGGTTACTTGGTTAAAGTCTTTTACAGCAATGGGAGAGTGGAGGAAGAAGGTAATTCGTGGTAACTGACATTGAAAAGGGAGTATGCTCCCCTACCCTTCAGTCTTCCAGTGGTGATCTACAGGCCTGGAGGGGGAGATTCTAGGAGAAACTTTGCTGTCCTACCCCTTCCTCCCAGAGCTAGCGTCAGAGTCTCTCCGCAAGGATGCAGATTGTGCAGAGTAGGCTTGTGATACAGAACTGAGTTAGCCAGTCTATGTGGCCTGGGCCAGGGTCGGAGAGGTGGTGGTGGTGGAAAGGATCCACCAAGTCCTTTTTTGAGCCTTTTTTTTTTTTTTTTTTTTGAGACAGAGTCTTACTTTGTCGTCCTGGCTATTTTTTTGTTTTTAGCAGGCCAGGGCTAGGTTTGAATTCACCAGCCCTGGTGCATGTGGCCAGCGCCCTACTGACTGAGCTATGGGTGCCACCCTTTTTTGAGCTCTTAAAGAATATTAAGCTCGGTACCCATAGCTCATTGAGTAGGGTGCCAGCCACATACACCTAGGCTGGCTGGTTTGAGCCCAGAGCAGGCCTGCTGAAAAACAATGGCAATTGTAACCAAAAAGTAGCTGGGTGTTGTGATGGGTGCCTAGAGTCCCAGCTACTCAGTAGACTGAGGCAAGAGAATCACTTGAGCCCAAGAGTTTGAGGTTGTTGTGAGCTGTGATGCCACAGCACTTTACTAAGGGCAACATAATGAAACTCTGTCTCAAAAAAAAAAAGAACATTAATGGTCCACGTGCTGGTGGCTCACGCCTGTAATCCTTAGCTTTCTGGGAAGTGAAGGTGGAAGGATAGCTTGAGCTTAGGAGTTCATATCCAGCCTGAGTGTAAGTGAGAGCCTGTCTCTATCAAAAACAAAAAAAATTAGGCAGGCATCTTGGTAGACACTTCTAGTCCTGGCTACTCGGGAGACTGAGGCAGGAGGATCACTTGAGCTGGGGAGTTTGAGGCTGCTGTGAGCTGGCTGATACCAAGGCACTCTAGCCTGGAGCAACAGAGTGAGACTCTGTCTCAAAAGAAAAACAAGCTGGGTGCAGTGGCTCACGCCTGTAACCTAGCACTGTGGGAGGCTGAGGGGGGGTGGGTGGACTGCCTGAGCTCACGAGTTCCAGACCAGGCTTAACCAGAGTGAGACCTTGTCTCTAAAATAACTGGGTGTTGTGGTGGGCGCCTGTAGTCCCAGCTACTTGAAAAACTGAGGCATGAGAATGGCTTAAGCCCAAGAGTTTGAGGTTGCTGTGAGCTGTGATGCTACTCTACCAAGGGGGGGGGGGGGAGGAAACAACAACAGAAAAAAACAACTAATGACCTTGGAAGAGGCTGGGCCATAGGTACTCAACCATAGGAAAGCGACAGGGGCTCAGGTACCCCCATGCTCTGCTGGGCCAAATATGCTGAATAATTTATTCTTACTTATTAGGACTGCTATGAGGGTTAATAGTGGTGAGGGCCATAAAGTTCTTGGCCTTGAGCTTGGCACACAGCAAGTACTCCATATATGGAGACCAGGGGTCTTTTGCATGCAACAGCTTAAGGGTGGACCACTGATTCCAGCTCCCTGACAGATAGAACGCAGGTCTTCCTAGGCCCTGCCGCGGAGCTCTCCGGGAGGGTGACTTGGAGGTGGTGAGGACAGAGCAACTGGGAGGTGAGATTAGGTCATCGGGTGGTGCAGGTGGGGTGTCCCTTCAGCACTCTGGACAGAGCCCGCCATGGACCTGCCTCCCTGGACCTCCTCGTGGCCTGGCTCCGTGGACCCACCGGTGTTCCATCTGACGGTCTGCCAGGCAGTTCGCGGTGTGGTCTGCAGGAGTGGCCGTTGCCCCCGTTCAGGGGAGGGGAGCCCAGAGCAGATGGGCGGGGGACGCCAGCCAGTTTGCTGCAGCAACGGCCACGCGGTGGAGGCGGACCTGGAGGGCCGCAGGGGAGCTCCGCACCCAGTCACGTGACCTCTGACCTGCCTGCGGGTGAGAACTAGGAGACCGAACCGGTTGAAATGAAAATGAGCTTGAGTTGCCCTTGGGTTGCCCCAGCTTCTTTACTGAGATTGAGCTTCCCACTTCAAAATAGAAAGTAAGGTACCCAGACGATCCCTGCTTGGCGAGCCGCCTCGGGATTCTACAGTCCTTACAGCTGAGGGCCGGAGCAAGCTGCGACCTCTGTCTGGGCCTAGGTTTTCTGGTCTAGCTCAGCCCTGCAGTCGACCTAGCAGCTGGTAGTGCGAGTCCTCCCCCTGCTCACCCTGGTGGGAGCTCCGGCCTCGTCAGTCGGGCACTTTCTGGGTCCCCTGCCTGTGTCCAGGGCGGCGCTCAGAGGAGGCGCGGAGCCGGAGAGTGAGGAATGAATGAGGTGACCCGAGTCAGGCAAGGCCTGGCCCCACGCGTTCTTCCTGCCCTCTGCCCTCATCGTGTGAGTCGGGCAGCGACGGTCCCTGATGGCGCCCACCCCACCCCCGAGTGCTCAGGGAGCGCCTGGGGCCCTCTGCCCAGCCGTAGATGGGACGCGAAGGCTAGGAGCGGGATCCCGGGGGCGCCGCCGTCGCCCCTCCACCCAGCGCAAGAACAAAGGCCGGAGGTGGGACTAGCGGGCGGCCCGACTCCGCGGGGCGGGGCGGGCGACGCCTCTCGCTTAAAGCCGGGATGCCGGGGCGGCGCGCACTCCAGCTCCAGCCGCCTACCGGTCCTCGCTCCGGACCTCGGACTCCCACCGTGCGGGCTCGCAGGTGCTGCCGCCGCTTTCCCACCGATCATGGGGCTGCCTCGCCGAGCGCGGGACTCTGCGGAGCTGCGCAAGGTAGGAGCCCGGGACTGGGGGATGGGGTGGTGAGCGGGCGGGAACCGGGACAGCCTGACCGCTACCTGTGCCCTCGCCGTTCCGCAGAGCCTGAAGCCGTTGCTGGAAAAGCGACGCCGTGCGCGCATCAACGAGAGCCTCAGCCAGCTCAGGGGGCTCATCCTGCCGCTGCTGGGCAGGGAGGTGAGTGCCGGGGGCTAACTCTCAGCTCAGTACCACAGAGCAGGGCTCTGGGGGGTCCTGGGGCACACAGCGGGGAAGGGCGGGCCACGTGGCTGCCGAGGAAGCTGGGAGGGCACGCTGTGGTCAGGAGCTGTGCCCACGGCGGGCGCAGGTGTGGCGCACGCTGAGGAGCCGTCCCACCTCAGGCCACCAAGCGGGATCACCCAGCTCCGGGTCAGAGCGCAGTGCTCAGAGCAGCCTGCCAGAGACCTGTCTTGTTTGTCGGCCTCTGTCCCCCTCTCTCGTGGCCGGCCTCAGAACTCCCGCTACTCGAAACTGGAGAAGGCTGACATCCTGGAAATGACCGTGCGCTTCCTGCAGGAGCTGCCTAGGTCTTCCTGCCCTGCCGCATCGCCTGGTGAGTGAGCCCGGCCCGCCCGGCCCACTCCCTGCACCCGGCACCCCACACGCCCTTCACGCCGCTCTCTGTCCCGCAGCGCCCTCCGACAGCTACCGCGACGGCTACAGTGCCTGTGTGGCGCGCCTGGCTTGCGTGCTGCCCGCCTGCCAGGTCCTGGAGCCCGCGGTGAGCGCGCGCCTGCTGGAGCACCTCCGACGGAGGGTGGCCGGCGCCACCTCGGACAGCGCAGGGGACTCCCGGAACCCGCCCTCGGCTGCCTGGCCACCGGCACCCCCACCTGCGGCCTCACCGCCTGCACCTCTGTGCGGCTCGGGCCTCTGGCGGCCATGGTAGCCTCCTTGCTGGTCCAAGGACGCTACTGATTATAAGGGAGCTGGAGCGCTGGGCAGGCTGAAGCTCTTGGTGGCTGCTGTTCCCACCAGGGATGAGTCCAATACCCACATCCCAGCCGGATCCCGGATGTTTGTGACCAAGGTGGCAGACTGATAGCTGCAGGGGCTCAGCTCCAGGAAATAAGGGGAGTGGCCCTGTTTCACCCCCAGCTTGGGGATGTCTGGCCAGAGGAGAAGGACAAGTGCCTGCAGGATGAGGCACTTGACCAAGCTGGTGGAGATGGTTCTGGAACTGGGCCAACAACCACTGCCTGGGTCCCGACACACCTGCCCAATGCTGGCACCAAACCAAGGCCTGAGCCAAGAGCTCACCTGGGCCAGGTGCAGGTGCCCTCCCAGCCCTGGCCAGGCCTACTTCTGTCCAGATGGGCTTGAGCACCTCTGGGCACACAGCAGCAACGGTTGGAGGGGCTTTGGTCACTCCCAAGGCTCTGCAGAGGACCAGAGCAGGGCAAAGGGACATAGGGGCTTGGGAGCCAACACTCATAGCCTCTCCTGCCCAAGACCTCCAGTCATAGAGGCAGTGTACATCCAGGGATCTGTGCTGCCGGGCAGGAGGGCTTCCTTAGGTGGTCTTGGAAAGGATTTGTTTCTCAAGCATTGACTTAACACCTGTGCATTACACACCTGGGCAGCTGCTCTTGCAGTGTGGGGAAGTTGTGGAGCAAGAATGAAGCTGCCCTGTGGCCTCAAGCATGCATATGGCTTTGGAGAGTCTGACCCAGCACAGAGACAGTGCCAGTGTGGGGTGAGCAGGGGCCATCCCACTGCACGGCAGGGACTGAAGGAACACAGCAGGTTAAGGTACCAGAAACAGCTTTCCTTATTTTCTCTTGCAAACTACTCCCTGCTGCTCCTCAGGATTGGCTACTGGGAGCAACTTGTTCTTAAGACTTCCTTCTCAGAAGCCAGGAGGCCTGGGGGTGGGGCCTGCTAATCCCGGTAGTGAATGCCTAAGAGAAGGCGGGAGCCCCTGCAGCCCACCATTAGGTGCACTCCTGTCATTTCACCAGGTTTGCTGAGAGTGCACGGGGGGGGGGGGGGGGGAATTCTGCCCAACCCCCCCAGCACACCCTGAAAGAGGGCCCCAAAAATAGGGGCAAGAAGCCAGAACGTTTG
>CAUYPK010153704.1:0-10395 GCA_963574355.1 Loris lydekkerianus | reverse complement strand
AATCACCCTAAAAAGAAAAGCCCGGGAGAAGATGGTTTTACGTCACTATTCTACCAAATGTTTGAAGAGGAATTAGTACCTATATTATTCAACCTGTTCCAAAAGGTAGAAAAAGAAGGAAACTACCCAACACGTTTTATGAAGCAAACATCCTAATCCTCCAACTGGGAAAAGACCCAACTAGAAAAGTAAATTATACACCAATATCACTAATGAATATAGATGCAAAAATATTCAACAAGATCCTAACAAACAGAAACCAGCCAGACATAAGAAAATTATACATCATGACCAAGTCAGCTTTATCCCAGGGTCTCAAGGCTGTTTCAATGTACATACATATATAAATGTAATTCACCACATAAACAAATTAAAAAACAAAGACTATATGCTTCTCTCAATCAACCCAGAAAAGCCTTTTGATAATATCCAGCATCTTTTCATGATCAGAACACTTAAGAAAATTTGTATACAAGCCACATTTCTTAAACTGGTAGATGCCATTAACAGCAAACCCACAGCCAATATCGTATTGAATGGAGTTAAATTGGAATCATTTCCACTCAGATCAGAAACCAGACAAGGCTTCCCATTGTCTCCATTGCTTTTTAACATTATAATGGAAGTTTTAACCACCACACTTAGGGAAGAAAAGGAAATCAAGGGTATCCATATAGGGCCAGAAGAGATCAAACTTTCACTCTTCGCAGATGATATGATTGTATATCTGGAAAACAGTAGGGACTCTACTACAAAACTCTTAGAAGTGATCAAGGAATACAGCAGCATCTCAGGTTACAAAATCAACATTCATAAATCGGTAGCCTTTATATACACCAACAATAGTCAAGTTGAAATAACAGTTAAGGACTCTATCTCATTTACAGTAGTACTAAAGAAGATGAAATATTTGAAAATTTATCTAACAAAGGACATGAAATATCTCTATAAAGATAACTATGAAACTCTAAGAAAATAAAGAGCTGAAAATGTTAACAAATGGAAAAACATACCATGCTCCTGGCTGGGAAGAATCAACATTGTTAAAATGTCCATACTACCCAAAGCAATATAGAATTTAACTCAATCCCTATTATAGCTCCACTGTCATACTTTAAAGATCTTGAAAAAATAATACTTTGTTTTATATGGAATCAGAAAAAAACTCAAATAGCCAAGACATTACTCAGAAATAAAAACAAAGCAGGAGGAATCATGCTACCAGACCTCAGACTATACTACAAATTGATAGTGATCAAAACAGTATGGTATTGGTGGAAAAACACAGAAGTAGATGTCTGGAACAGAATAGAGAACCAAGATATGAATCCAGCTATTAATACTTACCGTTATTTAATCTTCGACAAGCCAATTAAAAACATTCAGTGGGGAAAGATTCCCTATTTAACAAATGGTTCTGGGTGAACTGGCTGGCATACTGCAAAAGACTGAAACTGGACGCACACCTTTCACCATTCACTAAAATAGGCTCTCACTGGATTAATGATTTAAACTTAAGACATGAAACTATAAAAATACTAGAGAGTGCAGGGAAAACCCTTGAAGAAATCGGTCTGGGTGAGCAATTTATGAGGAGGACCTCCCGGGCAATTGAAGCAGCTTCAAAAATACACTACTGGGACTTTATAAAACTAAAAAGCTTCTGCACAGCCAAGAACACAGTAAGTAAAGCAAGCAAACAGCCCTCAGAATGGGAGAAGACTTTTGCAGGTATGTCTCCAACAAAGGTTTAAAAACCAGAATCTACAGAGAACTCAAACGCATTAGCGAGAAAAGATCAAGGGATTTCCTTGCACGCTGGGCTAGGACTTTGAAGAGAAATTTCTCCAAAGAACACAGGCGCGCACCCATCAGACATATGAAAAAATGTTCATCATGTTTAATCATCAGAGAAATGCAAATCAAAACTACTTTGAGATATCATCTAACTTCCATGAGACTGGCCTCTATCACAAAATCTCAAAACCAGAGATGTTGGCGAGGATGTGGAGAAAAGGGAACACTTCTGCACTGCTGGTGGAAATGCAAATTAATACATTCCTTTTGGAGAGATATATGGAGAACACTTAGAGATCTAAAAATAGATCTGCCATTCAGTACTGTAATTGCCCTACTGGGCATATACCCAGAAGACCAAATATCACATCATAACAAAGATATTTGTACCAGAATGTTTATCGCAGCCGTGTTCATATTTGCTAAGTCATGGAAAAAGACCAAGTGCCCATCGATCCACGAATGGATTAATAAATTGTGGTATATGTACACCATGGAATATTATGCAGCTTTAAAGAAAGAAGGAGACTTTACCTCTTTCATGTTTACATGGATGCAGCTGGAACATATTCTTCTTAGTAAAGTATCTCAAGAATGGAAGGAAAAGTACCCAATGTACTCAGCCCTACTATAAAACGAATTTAGGGCTTTGACCTGAAAGCTATGACTCAGTTACAACCTAAGAATAAGGGGAAGGGGAAAAGGGAGGGGTGGGATGGTGGAGGTGGCTGGAGGAAGGGGGACTGGGGGGATTACAACTTCAGTGCATCTTACAAGGGTATATGTGAAACTTTGTAGATGTGGAATGTAGATGTCCTGGCACAATAACTCGGAGAATGCCAGGAAGGCTGTCTTTACCAGTGTGATGAAAATGTGTCAAACGGTCTATGAAGCTAGAGTATGATGTCCTATGATCTTATCAATGCACACAGCTATGATTTAATTTAAAAAATAAATAAATAAATAAAATATACTTAACCAGTCAACATTTAGATTTTATTAAATCATAGCATAAATCTACATAACATAAATCTACAGAACATTTCATCAAAAAAACCCCAAATATACACTCTTGTCATAAGCCCACAGAACATACTCTAAAATAAATCTCATCTTAGGTCACAAGTCTAACCTCAGTAAATTAAAGGAACAGAAAGTATTCCTTGCATCTTCTCCGAACACCATGGAAAAAAACTTGAACTGTGTGGCAACAGGAATCTGCATACTCATACAAAAACATGGAAGTAAAATAACCTTATAATGAATGATAGCTGGGTCATAGAAGAGATCAAGAAGGAAATTACCAAATTTCTGGAACAAAACAACAATGAAGACACGAATTATCAGAACCTCTGGGATACGGCAAAGGTAGGCCTAAAAGGGAAATTTATAGCACTGCAAGTCTTCCTCAAGAGAACGGAAAGAGAGGAAGTTAACAACTTAATCGACATCTCAAGCAACTGCAAAATGAAGAACATGCCAAACCCAAACACAGTAGAGGACTAGAAATAACCAAAATTAGAGCAGAATTAAATAAAATTGAAATGAAAAAAAATATACAATACATCAATAAATCAAAAAGTTGGTTTTTTGAAAAGGTCCATAAAATAAATAAAGCTCTGGATAATCTAACCAGGACAAAAAGAGTAAAATCTCTAATTTCATCAATCAGAAATGACAAAGACAAAATAACAACAGACTCCTCAGAAATTCTAAAAATCATTAATGAATATTACAAGAAACTTTACTCTCAGAAATATGAAAATCTGAAGGAAATTGACCAATACTTGGAAGCATGTCACCTTCCAAGACTTAGCCAGAATCAAGTGGAAATTTTGAAAAGGTCTATATCAAGTTCTAAAATAGTATCAACCATATAAAATCTCCCTAAAAAGAAAAGCCAGGGACCAGATGGCTTCACATCAGAATTCTACCAAACCTTTAAAGAGGAACCAGTACCTATATTACTCAACCTTTTCCAAAATCTAGAAAAAGAAGGAATACTATCCAAAATGTTCTATGAAGCAAACATCACCCTGATCCCCAATCCAGGAAAAGAACCAACAAGAAAAGAAAATTATAGACCAATATCACTAATGAATATTGGTGCAAAAATATTCAACAATATCCTAACAAACAGAATCCAGCAACACATGAAACAAATTATACACCACCACTAAGTCAGTTTTATCCCATGGTCACAAGGCTGGTTAAATATATGTCAATCCAAAAATATAATTCATCACATAAACAAATTTTAAAAAACCATGATTCTCTCAATTGATGCAGAAAAAGCTTTTAATAATATCCAGCATCCCTTCATGATCAGAACACTTAAAACACTTCGTATGGAAGGGACATTTCTTAAACTGCTATAGGCCATCTACAGCAAACCCACAGACAATATAGTATTGAATGGAGTTAAATTGAACTCATTTCCACTCAGATCAAGAACCAGGCAAGGTTGTCCATTGTTTCCACTGCGCTTTAACATTGTTTTTTTTTAATTTTTTTTTTTATTAAATCATAGCTGTGCACATTGGTATGATCATGGGGCATCATACACTAGTTTCATAAACCGTTTGACACATTTATGTAGAATGTAAATGTCTTAGCACAACAACTAAAAAAACGCCAGGAAGGCTATGTAGACCAGTGTGATGAAAATGTGCTCTTTAACATTGTAATGGAAGTTTTAGTCACCGCAATTAGGGAAGAAAAGGCGATCAAGAGTATCTATTTAGAGTCAGAAGAGATGAAACTTTCGCTCTTGGCAGATGATATCATTGTATATCTGGAAAGCACCAGCGATTCTGCTACAAAATTCTTTGTCATAATCAAGGAATACAGCAGCGTCTCAGATTACAAAATCAACAGTCATAAATAGGTAGCCTTTATATATACCAACAATAGTCAAGCTGAAAAGACAGTCAAGGACTTTATTTCGTTCACAGTAGTGCTAAAGAAGATGAAATAGTTGGGAGTTTATCTAACAAAGGATGTGAAAGATCTCTATAAAGAGAACTATGAAACTCTAAGAAAAGAAATAGCTTAAAATGTTAACAAATGGAAAAACATATCATGCTCATGGCTGGGAAGAATAAACATTGTTAAAATGTCCATATTACCCAAAGCAATATACTATTTTAATGCAATCCCTATTAAAGTTCCACTGTCATATGTTAAAGATCTTGAAAAAATAATACTTTGTTTTATATGGAATCAGATAAAACCACAAATAGCCAAGACATTACTCAGAAATAAAAACAAATCGGGAGGAATCATGCTTCCAGACTTCAGACAATACTATAAATAGATAGTGATCAAAACAGCATGGTACTGGCACTAAAATAGAGAGGCAGATGTATGGAACAGAATAGAGAAACAACAGATGAACCCAGCTACTTACTGTTATTTGATCTTTCACAAGCCAATTAAAAACATTCAGTGGGGAAAAGATTCCTGATTTAACAAATGGTGCTGGGTGCACTGGCTGGTGACCTGTAGAAGACTGAAACTGGACCCACACCTTTCACCATTAACTAAGATAGACTCTCACTGGATTAAAGATTTAAACTTAAGACAGGAAACTATAAAAATAATAGAAGAAAGTGCAGGAAAAACTCTTGAAGGAATTTGCCTGGGTGAATATTTAATGAGGAGGACCACCCAGGCAATTGAAACAGCATCAAAAAGACACTACTTGGACCTGATCAAACTAAAAAGCTTCTGCATAGAGAAGAACACAGTAAGTAAAGCAAGCAGACAGCCCTCAGAAAGGGAGAAGATATTTGCAGGTTATGTCTCCGACAAAGGTTTAATAACTAGAATCCACAGAGTACTGAAACGTATTAGCAAGAAAAAAACAAGTGATCCCATCTCAGGCTGGGCAAGGAACTTGAGAAATTTTCTCTGAAGAAAAGCGCATGGCCTACAGACATATTAAAAAATGCTCATCATCCTTAATCATCAGAGAAATGCAAATCAAAACTACTTTGAGATATCATCTAACTCCAGTAAGATTAGCACATTTCACAAATTCCCATCACCAGAGATGTTGGTGTGGATGTGGAGAAAACGGAACACTTCTACACTGCTGGTGGGAATTCAAACTAATATGTTCCTTTTGGAAAGATGTTTGGACAACACTTAGAGATCTAAAAATAGACCTGCCACTCGATCCTACAATTCCTCTACTAGGTATATATCCAGAAGACCAAAAATCACATCATAACAAAGATATTTGTACCAGAATGTTTATTGCAGCCCAATTCATAATTGCTAAATCATGAAAGAAGCCCAAGTGCCCATTGATCCATGAATGGATTAATAAATTTTGGTATATGTGCACCATGGAATATTATGCAGCCTTAAAAAAGATGGAGACTTTACCTCTTTCATGTTTACATGGATGGAGCTGGAACATATTCTTCTTAGTAAAGTATCTGAAGAATGGAAGAAAAAGTATCCAATGTACTCAGCCCTACTATGAAACTAATTTATAGCTTTCATATGAAAGCTATAACCCAATTATAACCTAAAAATATGGGGAAAGGGAGGGAATGGGAGGGAGAGAATGGGTGAAGGAAGGGTAATTGGTGGGACCATCCCTATGGTGCACCTTACAAGGGTACATTTGATACTTACTAAATGTAGAAATAAATGTCTTAACACGATTACTAAGAAAATGCCAGGAAGGCTATGTTAAACAGTGTGATGAAACTATGTTAAATGTTATATAAAACCAGTGTATGGTGCCCCATGATTGCATTAATGTACACAGCTATGATTTAATAATAAATAAATTTTAAAAAAAATTCTAGAAGAAAGTGTGGGAATAACACTTTAAGATATTGGTCTGGTGAAAGATTTTGTGAAGAAAACTTCAGTAGCAATTTCAAGAACAACAAAAATAAATTAATTGGTACTTAATTAAGTAAAGCGCTTCTCTACAGCTAAGGAGAAAACAACCAAAAGACATAGACACCCTGCAGAATGGGAAAAGATATTTGCATATTATGAACCTGAAAAAGGCTTGATAACTAGGATCTACAGAGGACTCAAATTAATCAAGAGAAAAGGAGCTAACAATCCCAGTATCACTGCTAAAAACACATGAATAGAATCTTCACTGAAAAAGACATGAACAGCTAACAAACATATGAAAAAATGCTCATCATGCCTAATCATCATAGAAACGCAAATCAAAACCATGCTGAGATGTCACCTAATCACCGTAAGATTGGCCCACATCACAAAGTCCCAGGGCCACATATACTGGTGCAGATGTGGAGAGAGGGGAACACTTCTATACTGTTGGTGGGACTGCAAACTAATAAAGCCTCTTTGGAAAGAAGTACGGAGAATACTCAAAGATCTCAAATTGATCTCCCATTTGATCCCACAATCCACTATTAGGTACTTCTCAGAAAAAAAGAAAAACCTCACTTTATCACAAGGACATTTGCACTAGATTATTCATCACAGCTCAATTTACAATCGCCAAGATGTGGAAACAACCTAAATGTCTATCAACTCAGGTATTGATTAACAAACTTTGGTACATGTGTAGTAGCCATAAAAAGATGTAAACTTTACACCTTTTGTATTAACCTGAATGGTGTTGAAAATACCCGTCCAATAAGAGAAAAATTCAATTCAATTCAAGTTGAAGGGAATGGAGGAGGTGGAAGGGGGAGAGTGGAGGAAGGAAGAGGATTAGTGTACTCCCACTTAATGGGAACAGTGTAAGGGGATATGGCACACCTTTTAGGTGCAGGACACAACCAGAAGAGTAATTCTATCTAACAAATGCAAACATTGTAATCTAATTGGTTTTACACTCATATTAATCTGAAATAACAAGAGAAAAAAAAATGCTTGTCTTTCTATTCCTTCCCATCTATAGCATCTTCTTTCTGTATTCATAGAGAAACTAGAACTTGTAAACTCAAAAACGTATGTGCAAGATAGGAAGTGGGGTGGAAGAGTGACAATAGGGATACAGTTGGAGGCCCATTGCATTCTTGTTAGTGGAGATGATAACCCAATATAATAATGATGGTTAATATTCAATGAGCTTTTACAGTGGTCAGGGACTTTGCTAAGTATTTTCCAGATATTAGTTCATTGCAACAGCTTGATGGAGTAGGTACCTTTATTGTGCCCTCATTATAAATGATGAAACTGAGGCTTAAAGAGATTTAATCCTTACTCAGATAAGCTAAAAATAGTGGAGCTGGGCTATTTTGTACAAAGATCTTTGCTCTGGGAGTCAAGAGGCTTCTGTGATATTACTGCTAGCTTGTTTTGTAGATTAATACAACAAGTTGCTGCTCCCTTTCCTGCTTCCATCTTCAAATCTCTAAAACTTTTTCTTGTGTGATTTCTGAAACTCTGAGGTCATTGGGGGTGGAATTTGGAGAGGAAGACAATCATGGATAGGCGTGGAAGAAAATATAAAATTTATTTTCTCAAGACACTGGCTTCAGCTGAACATCCATATATATAGGCCTTTGCCCTGCTTCACCTCCTCCTACTTATTCTCTGGCTCACGAGCACCAATTGTCTTCCTTTACTCAGTTGCAGACCTAAGTTGAGTACCATAAGAACTTGACATACTCTGAAAATGAAGAAAAACCCAAGGTGATGTTACTACTTTTGGGGCCACAACATGAGCTTTTTTGGACTCCTGACATCTGTTACAATTTGAGAGTTGGGGAGAGCCACTTCATAACTGCCAGAGGCTGTGTCAAGGAAGTGATATTCTGACAAGGTTCTGTGTTTACCATGAGAATTGGGTTACTTCCTCTGGTGTCTAGTTGGACTTACCCAAGAATGAGTTACAGTGATTTTTGGGCCTGGCATCAGCCTACAGAGCATGGAGCCCATCAAATACTATGCATCCTGTAAAGTAGAACTTCTTGGTGGCAGCATTTCTGGCACAAGCTTATGTTTCCTTGGGACCCCTTAAGCCTTTTATTAATGCACCCAGAGGTTCTCCAGTGTCTTGGCTCCCCAGGGTCAGGAGAAAAATATTTAGCAGCTTTGAGAATCTGTATTTCCACTGTTGAGATATGGCCTAAAATAGCTATATAGGAGTCCTCTGAAGCTGAAATTTCTGGAGCCCTAAGGAGTTCTGGCCTTGGCTTCAGGGAATCTGAGACCCACACTATTCTCAGCCAGTAACTCCCAGTGTGACCTTGGCAGACAATTTTGTCTCCCCAAGCCTCTTAGTTTCCTAAAACCTCTTTCAGTTCAAACATTCTATAATTCTTGAAAGCTTAGTAGTACTGGAAATTGTTTTGCTCAGGGTATTAATGGTTTGAGCAAAAATGAATAGGCTGAATAAAGTGTGACCTTCCCATGGACATAAAATGTTTTCCCAATTAAATGCACATTTCCTAGAGCAGTTCCCAATTAACAGAGCCAGTATGAGTCAGCTTTGTCACAGGGCTGCATTCTTACTTGTTATAGCAAAGCAGAGTATGGTGCTTAGAGTTGAGAATCACATTTTAGAGGGGAACACAGCAAGACTGGAGCTATTTCAGGGCCATGAACAGGATGATGAGGAAACTCTGAACTATGCCATATAAGGAATAGAAGGACCTGGGGAAGGATAACCAGAAAAAGACTTCTAGGATGATATGGGGCCATTTTTTGGCTCCTGAGCAAAAGTGGATATATTAGTCATTTTCTGTTGACTGCGTTAAGTACCATAAGAACTTGACATACTCTGAGCACCAAAAACTGGGTAATTTTTAAAGAAAAGGAAGTTATTTTATTGTTATAGAGACTGAGAAGTCCAAGTTTGTGGGGCTGCATCTGGTGAAAGCCTTTTTGCTGGTGAGGACTCTGCAAAGTACCAAGGCAGAGCAGGGCATCTCATGGTCAGACCTGCTTATTCAGGTCTCTCTTCCTTTCCTCATAAACCCACAAGTTCTACCCCAGCAACGACTAATTAATCCATTAAGCATTTATTGATTTAATGATTAATCCACTTATGAGGACCCACCCCTTATGATACAATCACCTCTTGAAGGCTCTACCTTTGAATATTGCCATATTGGGGACTCAACAGCTATACTGCTGTTCAGCAGATAGATACTACAAAGGGACAGATTTTGCAGTAAAATTATTGAAAAAATTCAAAATGAAATGTAATTCTTTTTTCTTTATTTTTTATTGTTGGGGATTCATTGAGGGTTTTTGTTAGGCTTATCAGAGATCAAATGACAATCTGTGCTTGGGCTCATCTCTATGTTCTCTATTCTGTTCCATATATCTACATCTCTATTTTTGTGCCAGTATCATGCTGTTTTGATCACAATAAATTTATAGTATAATCTTGATGCCTCCAGATTTATTTTTATTTGGAAATAGTGTATTTGATATTCAGGGTTTTTTTCTGGTTCCATATGAAAGGAAGTACTATTTTTTTTCAAGTTCTTTAAAGTATGACATTGGTGTTTTGATAGGGATTGTATTAAATCTGTAGATTGCTTCCATTAATATGGAAATTTTAACAATATTGATTCTTCCCAGCATGAGTATGGTATGTTTGTCCATTTGTTGTTGTTTTTTTTTTTTTTTTTTTTT
>CAUYPK010153702.1:0-45997 GCA_963574355.1 Loris lydekkerianus | reverse complement strand
CCAGCTATTTTTTTGTTGTAGTTGTCATTGTTGTGTGGCAGGCCCAGGCTGGGTTCAAACCCATCAGCTCTGGTGTATGTGGCGCTCCAGCCACTGAGCTACAGGCACCAAGCTCCCTCTGGTGTTTTTTATTTTATTTTTGTAGAGACAGAATCTCACTTTATGGCCCTTGGTAGAGTGCCGTGGAATCACATAGCTCACAGCAACCTCCAGCTCCTGGGTTTAAGCGATTCTCTTGCCTCAGCCTCCCTAGTAGCTGGGACTACAGACTCCTGCCACAACGCCCAGCTATTTTTTTGTTGCAGTTTGGCCGGGGCTGGGTTTGAACCCGCCACCCTTGGCATATGGGGCCGGCGCCCTACTCACTGAGCCACAGGCGCCGCCCCCTCTGGTGTTTTTTAATGGGAGTTTATTATTATTATTGTTACTGATTCAATCTCCTTACTTATTATTGATCTTTGCAGATTTTCTGTTTCTTCTTGATTCAGCCTTAGCAGGTTATATATTTCTAGGAATTTATCCATTTCCTCTATGTTATCCAATTTGTAGGTGTATAATTGTTCACACATGACCCTTTTTATTTCTATGGTATTGAACCCTTTTTAATAGATCAGATGTGACAGTTCCTAAGCTGCTTAGAAGCCTGTGAATTGACTTTTCACTCAAATGATTTGAAAATGAGACGTTGTGTCTGCAGAGTATATTTCTTTTCTTTTCTTTCTTTCTTTCTTTCTTTTTTTTTTTTTTTTTTTTTTTTGGCTTTGGCCGGGGCTGGGTTTGAACCCTCTACCTCTGGTATATGGGGCCGGCGCCCTACTCCTTTGAGCCACAGGCACCGCCCTTGCAGAGTATATTTCTGACAGATGGTATAGTTGAGGGCCTTTGGTTTTTTTAAATTAAGATTTAATTCATACACTACACAATTCACTGGTTTTAAAGTGTACAAATCCTGAGGTTTTTAGTGTACTCATGAGGTGTCTTTACCATCATCTTGCTGTCTAATTCCTGAACATTTTGTCATCCCAAGCAGAAACCCCGTGCCCTGTCAGCAAGCATTCCACATTCATGCCTTCCTGTGGTCTCTGGAAGCCACTCATCTACTTTCTGTCTCTTTGGATCTGCCTGTTCTGGAGATGTCATATAAATGGATTAATGCAGTATGTGCCCTTTGTGAGTGGATTCTTTCACTGAGTGTGATATTTACTTTTTTTTTTTTTTTTGAGATAGAATTTCATTTTGTCACCCTCAGTAGAGTACTGTAGCATGATAACTCACAGCAACCTCAAATTCTTGGGAACTATAGGCACCTGCACAACTCCGGGCTATTTTTAGAGGCAGGGTCTTGCTTTTTCTCAGGCTGTAAGGGTAATATTTTCAAAGTTCAACCCATGTTGAGACAGTACTTCATTTCTTTTTATGACTGAATATTACTCTGTCTTATGGACACCACATTTTATCTGTTCATTAGTTGATGGACATTTGTATCATTTCCACTTTTTTGCTCTTATAAACAATGCTGCTATGAATATTTTTGTATAAGTTTTTGTGTGGACATAGGTTTTCCTTTCTCTTGGCTGTATACCCAGGAGTGGCATTATACAGTCATATGATAATTGTTTTTTAGCTTTTGGAGGAACTGCCAATTTTCCAAAGCAGCTGTACTATTTTGCATTCCTACCAGCAATGTATGAGAGTTCCAAATTCTCAGCATCCTTATCAACACTTGTTATTTTCTGTCTTTTTTTGTGTGTTGGCTATGCTAGTGGTTGTGAAATGGAATCTCATTGTAGTTTTGATTTGCACTTCCCTAATGATTCATGATGTGGAGTGTGGGTCCGCATTTTTTAACTGAAATTTTTCAGTGCAATCTTCAGACCCTGTGCTCAGTGCCTGGAATATATCTGTGAACAAGGCAGCCCTAGTTGCTGCCATTTTGGAGTTTAGAGTTCACGTGGGAAGGCAGCAAGGAACAAAGTAACAGCAATTAGGATTTTAATAAAGAATTACACATAGTCCCTTAGTACGATGGCCCCCAAGTCCGGGGCCATGGACTGGGGCTTGTCTGTGGGCTGTTAGGAACACAGCAGGAAGTGACCCGCGGCGAGTGCAGCCCATCACTGGCACCACTGCCTGAGCCCTACCTCTGGTCAGACCAGTGGCTGCGTGAGATTCTCCGAGGAGAGCAAACCCACTGTAAACTGCACATGCGGGAGATCTGGGTTGCTCGCTCTTTATGAGAATCTAATGCCTGATGATGTGAGGTGGGGCTGACGTGGAGGTGCTAGAGCTCCTGTGCAGCAGCAAACACAGATCATCATTAGCACAGAGGAGCGACTGCACAGAGGCTGTGATAAATCAACTCCTCACAGGCTTACGTAAAAACCATCCCCCACCAAACCAGTCTGTGGAAAAATTGTTTTCTATGTCATAGGTCCCTCATGCCAAAAAGGTTGGGAACCGCTACCTTAGTAAAGTTCAGGCTTTTATATTTCAGTGAAGTAAGTATTTTCTGTCCTTGGTGGCCAATATCCATCCAGTAAGTATTTAACAATATTCTACATGGCATTTTTACATTTGTTTTTAAAAGTAATTCAAAAGAAACAAAAATATATTAAAAGAAAATATAGAAAAAGAAAAAAAAAGTGGGATATTGTCTCTGCCTCTGTATCCAGCTCTAGCAGCTTGGTGCCTATGGTTCCAAACGTGATTCTACCACATGCACAAATTTTATCATGTAGAGCAGTGATTTTCAACCAGTGTGCTGCAAAGATTTGTTTAAAGATCATTAATTAAGTTATTTTCAGAAGCAGTTCAAAGCATAATAAGTGTACACACCAAAATGAAAACCTCTTTAAATTGATTATATGAGTATATCATTGTTATAATAAGTGTTTTATTGTTATAATTAATAAACACCAGCTTATTTCTAAGGTTTTGTGACCTGTCCATAGATTGTGCATTTTGACAAGGATTTGCCGATGAACACCGATATATGTCGAAATAATCTGAAGTGAATGAAGCCATGTGACTCAGCCATCCCTCGTGCCTGACATCCTCAGGAGCGGTAGCTCATACAGAATGTGTCCTACAGTTCTGTCTAGACTTGAAAGTAGGAAGTTGGTGAACACAATAACTTTGCAAATCCTAGTTTTGGAAATTTTTCAAAGTGTATTTAATGAATATCTGTATTTCTTTTTAAAAAGTATGAGTTGTTTATTTTTATTATTTTTGATTTGGCTTTTTTTTTTTTTTTTTTTTTTTTGTAGAGACAGTCTCATTTTACCGCCCTTGGTAGAGGGCCGTGACGTCACAGGACTCACAGCAACCTCCAGCAATTGGGCTTCCGCGATTCTGCTGCCTCAGCCTCCCGAGCAGCTGGGACTACAGGTGCCCGCCACAACGCCTGGCTACTTTTTTGTTGCAGTTTGGCTGGGGCTGGGTTTGAACCCACCACCCTCTGTACATGGGGCCGTTGCCCTACTCACTGAGCCATAGGCGCCACCCTGATTTGGCATTTTTACTTTTTATTACATAGCGTTCAATTAAAATGGACAAGTTTTTAGTAAAGAAACAAAAATTAGAAGACGATGCTATCGTGTAGAGTACTGCTTCATCTAGTATGTCATCAACTAAATTAAAAACGCTTAGTCGTCAGTATAATGAAGATTTTTTTATCATTCACTTTCGTATGTAGGAAAGGAAATCCACTGTGTCCCACATGTGTAATTTGTGGCAAAACAGCAAACGAAGCTATGGTTCTTACAAATTAAAGAGGCAATTAGAATCCAGACATTCCCACTTGTCCAGAAAGCTAGTGGAATATTTCAAATGACTTACACTCAGTAATACTAAACAAGCAAAAATATGGATCAAATATGCAACAATATCAGATAAAGCACAAGAAGCGAGTTACACAGTTGCAGAAATTGTAACTAGGAAAATGAAATCTCATACAACTGCAGAATCTGTTATTTTACCAGCCTGCTGTGCAATTGTAAAAACAATGTTTGCAGAAGAGTACGAAAAAGAAATTTTTTAAATTCTGCTTTTGGATAATACAATTTCTCGGTGTGTTAAGGATTTATCTGAAAATACTGAATTTCAAGTAATATCTCACCTCAAAGAAGTAAATATGTTTGCAATTCAATTGGATCAGTCTACTGATATCAGTGATAAACCTCAACTTTTAGCATTCAGTAGATTTGTCCATAAAAATGAAATCATAGACCAGTTGTTATTTTGTCAACCACTCCAAATAACAGAGGGCCAAAATATTTACAATTTGATTGGTAATACTTTAATTCTAGTAACTTGTCTTGGGATTCCTGCAGTAAGTTTGTGTATGGATGGAGCCCCGTGTATGTCTAGAGGTGCAAAAGGATTTGTTACACTCATACGAAAATAGAATCCAAAAGTTATTATTTTTTATTGTTAAATCATAGCTGTGTACATTAGTGCAATCAAGGGGTATGATGTGCTGGTTTCATATACAATCTGAAATATTCTCATCAAACTGTTCAACATAGCCTTCATGGCATTTTCTTATTGTATGTAGATATTTGTATTCTGCCTTTAGTAAGTTTCGCCTGTACCCATTCTAAGACGCACAGTAGGTGTGGCCCCACCCATTGACCTCACTCCACCCTAACCCCCCCCTTCCCCTTCCTTGGCCCTTTCCTCATAGTCTTGTGCTATAGTTGGGTTATAGCCTTCATGTAAAAACCATAATTTCGCTTCATAGTAGGGCTGAGTACATTGGATACTTTTTCTTCCATTCCTGAGAGACTTTGCTAAGAAGAATATGTTCCAGCTCCATCCATGTAAACATGAAAGAGGTAAAGTCTCCATCTTTCTTTAAGGCTGCATAATACTCCATGGTGTACATGTACCACAATTTGCTAGTCCATTTGTGGGTCAATGGGCACTTGGGCTTTTTCCATGACTTAGCAATTATGAATTGGGCTGCAATAAACATTCTGGTACAGATGTCTTTGTTATATTGTGATTTTTTTGTCTTCTGGGTATAAACCTAGTAAAGGAATCATAGGATCGAATGGCAGGTCTATTTTTAGATCCCTAAGTATTCTCCAAACATCCTTCCAGAAGGAACGTACTAGTGGGCATTCCCACCAGCAGTGTAGAAGTGCGCCCTTTTTTCCGCATCCATGCCAACACCTCTGGTTCTGGGATCTTGTTATGTGGGTTACTGTAAGATTAATTAGCAGGCTGTGCTATGATTAGAGCCCCCTCTCTTCTGAAGAGGTTGTAGGATTAGCTGAGCCAAAGAGAAATTGGCCCACACTTGCTAAATGTAAGACTCTCTTGAAAGAGGAATGGAGGGATGCTGACCCTGCTGTAATGAGCAGAGGTCATGTGTGTGCTGATGGTGGTGGCAGGTTTGGGGAGTCCTGGTGAGAAGACTCTGAGAAACAGGATTTTAAGAAGGGCAACTTTTGGAGGTGTCGAAGTTGCTACCTGTCGATGGTGCACTCTTAGAACTACCATTCAGGCTCCATGTGAGGACATGGAATCTTTTTCATGGCAACTCCCTGTGAGTCACGTTTCTGAAAGGCAAAGAACTGAATCACATGTTAGTGGAAAAGCAGAGCTCATCCTGGGCTGCCTCTTTTGGGTCACATCACTAAAATAAGGGACTATATTCCTCTTTTTAAAAGCCTTATTTATTATCTGCCTAATTTTCCTCAGAGGTAGACCAAATGAAACTGATTATCTGTTAATTTATGAAATCAAGGAGTTATTGATCATTTTGTGGCCATTCGGAATCTGAGATATTAGCTGCAAAATGCATGCTATTATAAAGAAAACCTATTATGTCTAAATGGAATTACAAACATATGAGAAAAATTATGGTAGAGTACTATTTATATGGGTCACTTTTCATACCTGAAGTATCATAATTTAGCACTGGGTCAACTAAGTATCATAATTTTGAGAGAGGAATGAATGTTAAAATGTTGAATGATATTTGAAATAACTGTGTTGTTACATGAAATTAATTATCTGTGAAATATATTGATAATAATTTCACAGATACAGCTAATAGTACATTATCAAAAGAGAAACTTCTAGACAAGTTAGTCACAATAAACACACTCGTCTTCAACACATTATTTGAATTCTTAACCATGAACACTTTTATTTGACTGTGATTATATCATTTCTTAACCTCATCCTCTACACACTAAAAAAGTACACTTGTTGTGGCATAATATCAACTTAAAATCTGCACCCTTTGTAGGAACAATATTCCTTCCTCAACGCCCCTCAACACCAAAGTGCCATCTTGCAAGCAGAGAGCACAGCCTTCCAGGACACCAGGACCGCCTCCACCTTCATCACGGACTCAGCCTCCACAACTGTGGAAAACAAATTTCTGCTCTTTATGCCTTACCAAACCTCAGATATTTTGCTGCAGCCCCACAAAATGAAGTAAGATGTATGAATTCTAGGTAAATTTATTTAAATTATGCCTTCTTTCTGGTCAAAATTTCTTATAAGTTTTAGAATTGCATGTCAGTATTAGTTTTCACAGTATTTGAGCTACATCATGGAAGCATTGTTTTGCTGTTTATTTTTACAAAGTCTTTATAGTTATTTTACTGGGGATTATTTCTCCCATTGCTCTTAAAGCTAACTACCTCTGTCTTTGTGAAATTATGCAAAACCTGAAGTGTGTGTGTGTGTGAATGTGTGTGTGTGAGTGCATGTGTGAATGTGCCTGTGAGCATGTGTGAGTGCACACACGTGTGTGCATGTGTATGTGTGTGTACTTGGTACAACAGATTTCCAAGAAGTGGTCTGATAAATGAAACTGAAAACCAAAAATCAGTCTCATAACCATTTGAAATACCATAGACCAATTGAAGCATCACTTCAATCAAGGTAATTTAGTAATAAAAATTTCAGGAGAGGTTAGTGACCTGGAAAAAAGCATAATTTATAAATGCCGTGAAGATATAGAATTTAATGTAGCTTCTGATTGGATAAGCTGCATTAATGCTAACAAGGACATTTACAGGTTAGAGCCAACACTTATAAAAAAAAATCTAAAAGCATATTTAACCTACTTTCATATATTTCTACTTTGTCATTGAATTAAAATGCTAAGCCAGAAAGGTTAAAATAGAAGCTTACCTTCCATTTTTAAAAAAAGATAGACAGGAAGTCCTGGAGGAGGCCTGAGGATGCCGACTAGAAGCCACGGGCCCACACGACTCTGAAGGAGGAATTGACAATTACAAGTAGATGTGAGCTACAGATGCACCTTCTTGGGGAGAAGGATCTGTGAGGAAAGGTGATGGCATAGTGGTTGAGTGTTGTTGGGAGAAAAGAGAAAGGAGCAAAGCTCTCAAAACCACTGTAATGCTAGGGCAGGCCTGGACATGACCAAGGCTGCACCCCAAAGTTTTGCACGGTGACAGGCAGGTTTCTTTAACTAAAATAATCCAGCCAGTCACCAAAGTAGTAATCACGCAAATAACAATAACAAGCCCTGGTAACCAACACCCAGAGTTGCTACAATGTATTATCTAAAATACCAGTTTCCAAAAAACAGTCACAGCAAATAAGAAACAATCAAAGAAACAGTAAAGTGTGGCCTAGTCTCTGGATGGGAGAAACACAGGAAGTGAAATCTTCTTGGAAAGCGACCAGACTTCAGAGTTCACAAAGACTTCAAAGTAGCCGTTGTCAATGTATTCAAAGAACTAAGGAAAACTAGGAGGAAAAAAATAAGGGAAAGTGCAACGACAACGTCACATCAACTAGAAAATGCCAGTGAGGAGAGTTGCCTAAGGGACCAGAGGGAAGTTTTGGAGCTGGCAAGGACAATGACTACAGTAAAAGTCCACCAGAAGCGTCAAGAGGAGATGGGATCCGGCGGAATAAACAGAAAGCAAATTTTAAGATCGGTGAATATAAATGAAATTTGAAGAACAGAGAAAAACAAAGGAAAAATAGCTCCCTCTGCGAGGAATCTGTGGCTCCCTAACTGCACCAACATAGTCCTAATGGGAGAAGTAGAGAGAAGGAAACAGGAGACTCCACAGACACAAGAAGGATAAATACAGAGACCCCCAAGCAGACAGATGATAGTGAAGCTGAAATTCAGAGAGAAGTGTTCAAAACAGAAAGACTCATCGCAAGAGAACCCCGATGTGATTAACAGCTGACTTCTTATTAGAAATAACGAGGGCCGGAAGGGTGTAAAATATCAATATTCAAAGTGTTCCAAGGATCAACAAAAACTCTACAGATTGTGAATTCTATATCCAGCAAACTGTCATAGAAAAAAGGTGAAATTAGACTTTCTCATACAAACACGAGTAGAGCGTTTTTGTTTCTTGAAGTTTCACTTTAGAAGGAACCATCAGAGACACCATCGAGGGAGTGAAGACCACAGGATTGAACTTACTTGCAAATCACAAATCTGATTTGGGATATACATCAAAGATAGTTAGAGGAAACTTACCAGTCAGTAACACAAAGACAAAAACCCAATGGCTAAAAACATGAGTAGAAATTTCTACAGAAAGGGATGTAAATGGTCCTGCAGGAGTGAAAAGATGCTTGACATTGTAAGTCTTCAGGAATATGCAGCCTAAAACCACCACATGATACTGCTTCATACCCACTAGGATGGCTATGATAATAAACATGAAAATCAGATAATAACAGCAGTTGTTAAGGATGTGAAAATATACAAGCACTCATACGCTGCTCTTGGGAATATGAAATGACATCATTTTGTAAAAGGGTCTGAATTTTCTCAACAAGTTAAACAGAGTTTCTATGTCACCTCCTCATATATTTCTCCATATACATAAGAGGAAAGAAAACATCTGGACACACACGAAAAACTTGCACATGAATATTTACAGCAGCGTTATTCAGAATCGGAAAAGGTGGAGCCCATCCAAATGCCCAAGTGATGAATGGGTGAACAAAATATGGTACATCCATATAATATAATATTTCTTGGCTTAATAAGAGACAAAATACTGATTCATGCTAGAATATGGATTTATGTTGAAAATATATAAAAGAAGCCAGCCACAAAAAGACCATAGATTATTTGATTCCATTTACATGAAATGTCCACATTAGGCAACTCTATGGAAAGAGCAAGTAGATGGACAGTTGCTTCGGGCTGTAGGAAACAGGGACACTGAAAGATGCACATGGTAAAGGATTTAAAGTTTGTTTGTGATGTGATGACTGAGGTAATGGACAGATGGATAAACAAATATACTAGGAGAAATGAATTATACATTTCAAATGGATCAAATGCATGATATGTCAATTATATCTTTAAAAAGCTGTTATAAAAATAAAAAATAGATGCATTAAAACGTATATAGGGACATCCTTTTTTTTCATGAATCTCGAATATGGCACAGCATGGCACTGGTGATCATTTTTTAAGTGTATTTCCAATAGTTGTTTATCAAAGATTTGTGTATGAATGTTAATGTATTTTTAAAATGTGGCTCCAACATTTTATTTCTATAGATTACGGAGTTTTTGGCACGCTCCTGAATTCCGTACCTGAAGTGAATGTCTCACTTGTTTAGCCCATTCTAGTTCCAGTCTCTTTTCTGAAGCTGAGGATCTGTCTTAGCTTGAGTTGTCGTAACAAAATGTGACCAACAGAGTGGCTTAAACCACAGGAATTTATTTCTGACAAGTTTGGAGGCTTGGGGACTCCACACAAGGGTGCCGGCTGATTTGGTTCCTGGCTCTTAGATAGCTGCCTTTTTGAAGCTAACTCACATGGCAGAAAGAGAGAGCAGAGAGGAAAGGTGGGGTAGAACAGGCCTCTCTAGGGCTTCATCCCCAGGAGCATTTAAAGCTAATTACTTTCCCCAAAGCTCCTTTCCAAATTCTTTCCCATTGAGGATTTAGGGCTTCATTATACGAATTTTGGCAGAGTACAAACATTCAGTCCCTAGCAGGAGTCATCAGCAGAGGAGACAGCTGTGATCGTTAAAGTCACAATCTGAAAAGCAGCACAGTGTGGAAATGGAGTTCCCGGAGCCCAGGTGATGCAGTGTTCTAAGAGTCTCTGAAATCATTCAGGAATATTTAACAGGGATAATTTGTCGCAATTATGTGCATGCTGGATGTTATAAAATCAGGGTAAAAAGAGAACTTTACTGTTACTTTATAATTACAGATTAGTGAGCCTGAGTTCTAATGGTTGATTGAGAGATTTTATGTTGGGTTTGATGTAACTTTCTAAGCAAGATACGATGTTGTGTTCAAAGGCTTGCCATCTTCACCTAATGAGAAGGATTTTTGCTTTGCAGTGAGCAACCAGGTTTTCTTTTGATTTTCAGAATTTAGTAATACGAGAATAAGAAAACTAAAACAAGAAAGGCTGAAATGATCTACATAACAAAGACCCTTTCTTAGACGTCCAGTAATAGTGGAGTGCCTATTAATGGGCCAAGCCTTCTGCAGATAGCAATTATGTAGCATGAATAAAATGCACCCTCACACACATGTGCACCCCTAACCCCCACAGAGCCGACCGTCAGGGACACTAAAGTGTGACAAAGTCAGGCAGCAACCGAGCAGAGTCCACGTCTGCAATTGTGACCCGGAGATATTTTCCAGTTTTAAGCAGGCCCAGGGCAGCGCTGTGAAGGACGGCCAGCAGTCTGATGGAAACCTGAAGATAAGGAGGACAGAGTTTGTCATGAACAAGGTGTGATTTCGTGACATCAGAGAGTCACAAAGTGAGTACTCAATTTGTGTTGACATAATCTGCCCAGTTCCCTGGTTTACCCTCAAACTTCTCATGTGCTTCTTTAACTCAGCTTAAACAAAATGTAGAGATTGCAGGTGCTACTTTCTGAAGGTGTAAGAGAATTTGAAGTTTACGTTGCACCCAGATAACTGCTGCATAAAATTTAAGGAGCACTTTGAAAAACATTTCCTTCAGAATAAATTAACATTATCTAGAGTCCCTAGAATGTGTCATTAAGATGTTCATGATACAATTCAAAAACCCTAAGTGTGTGAGCACCGGGAGAGATGACGCGGACTCCAGGAAACAAGCAGCTCGGGAGGCTCAGCCATGAGGTGATCCTGAGGCTGGAAGGGGCAGACGCAGAATTACAGCACATCTCTATATTGTAATTATGTTTACCAGTGTGAACAAATATGGGCAAAGGACATCGGAATATAGGGAAATGCAGAGGCAAAATGGAAACTCTATAAAGGAAATACAAACATTTTAGAACTGAAAAATGAAATAACAGGGAGAAATCCTGCTAAACTTAGCAGCAGTTTTGAAATGGCAAAAGGAACAGTTAAAAACTATAAGATGCATCATTATCATTATCACCATTTAATTGAAATGACTAATTGACTAATGAATTGACGTGTCCTCATGAAAGTGGGTTAGTGCTTGCAAGACTGAGTTTGTTGTAAGGCCAGTTTGGCTCCAGCCTTCTGCTCTGTCTTCACCAGGTTACCGCCCAGCAGGAGGCCTTCACCAGGAGCTGACCAGCCTTGGCCCCTCCACCTTGGACTTCCCAGCCTCTCAAATTGTAAGAAATAAATTTCTTTTCTTTGTAAATTACCCAGCTCGGGTATTCATTTACAGCAACAGAAACAGACTAAGTTGTGGGATGAAATAATTTATTTTGCATTCTTTGGCAATGTTTTTTAGAATTTTATCTATCTGAGAACATATTGATTTCACTTTCATATTTAAAGATCATTTTTAGGAAATATAGAATTCCATGTTGACAATTCTTTTAAATTTTTATCTCGGTATGTTAAAAATGCCATTTCATTGTCTACTGGCCTCCATTTCTAATAAGTTATTGATTGTTATTGATCATTAGTTTATTGCCTTGTATCTTTTCATCTACTAGTACAAAGACTTTTTTCTACACCACTGATATTCAGTAGTTTAACTAAGATGATGCAAGCTTTGGGAGTTTCCTATGACCTTATTCTATGGAAATTATGCTGATATATTTAATATTTTTCTTCTGCCAAATTTGGGGACTATTTGCCTATATTCTGATGGACATGTTTTCCGATTAGCTTTCTCAACCCTATTCTTGTTAGACTGTATTTACACAAAAAAATCTATTGATTTTTTTTCCCCACAAGTCTCTTAACGCCCTGTTCATGTTTCAATCTATTAATCTGTCAATAGATTAATCCATTCATGAGAGCAGGAGCCCTCCCGACCCAATTACCTCTTAAAAGCCTCACATCTTAGTATTGTTACATTGGAAATTAAGTTTCAACATGAGGTTCAGAGGGAACAAATAATCTAACCATTCAGTTGCTAAAACATACACTTGGACATTAAAATATATCCAAAATGATAAATACTTGAATACATATAAAAGACTACTTCTCTTTGCGTCTTAGTTTATTTCTTAGTTTATACACCATACATAGATAGTTTAAATACAACTTATGATTTTATATTGTGGGGGGTTTGGCACATGCACACGTATCCCATGGGACAACTGGAGCTCGGGGAATGTGGATGTAAGTAGGATGATATGGTGGCAAAGTTTTTGCATTTCATGGGAAGTGATACAATCCTGACTTTGAGTAGAAAGTGAGAAATTAAGGATCTATATTGTATTCCCTGGAGAGAGCAGATTAACATGCAATTCAGGATGTACTAGTAGATGAAAAGATACAAGGCAATAAACTGGGAAAGATGTTTCTTTAGTAAATTGAAATTCTATTGCTGAAATACCTGGAGTGAGTCAGCAGAGGTAAAGTATAGATGATAACGGGGAGCTTCTGGCTAGATTGGTCCTCTCACGAATGGAATTTGGGCTGCAAAGGAGCAAATAAGATTTAGTCTGCTCTTATGTTAGAAGTTGTTTCCTGGAGGATTTCAAATCTTCTCAAAATAAATAATGTTAAAATAAATAACTTCAATATTTTTAATCTTAAAACACACAATTCTACACCTAATATTAAATTGGCTAAATAATGTTATTCATGTCCTCGTGACTACAATTTATATAATTTATAAACTGTATCCCTTACTTTTTCTGTGATTATACATTTCCTTTAATTCAGTTGAACATTATTGTGAAGCAGAAAGGAAAATAATCATATAGAATATATTTATACTAATAATAAAGCATATGGAAACATGAATAACGCAATAGAAAGCAAAGTCTTGTTAATTGGAAAGATGTGCCAAAAAATTAAGTCACTGTATTTTAGATCTCTCAGGGAATTGACCTTCATTTTGATATCTTCGCACCATATTTTCCTCCATTTATACAAATGTATTTGTGTAAAGAAATAGAGTCTACATATAGGACAGTGCCTGTGGTTCAAGGGAGTAGGGTGCCAGACCCATGTACAGGATGTGGTGAGTTCAAACCCAGCCCCAGCCAAAAACTGAAACAAACAAAAAAACCAGATGGAAACCACCTGAGAACATGAGTTATAGTGGCTAAACATGACTCACTGTTATATGGTTTTCTGCTATATATAGTATTAAACTCTATGGTTTTTGTTTTTTTTTTTAATCTTTTTCAGAAAATCACAGTGAAGATAAGAAAAGATGATGTTAAGACCTGGTACAGAAGCAGAGAGAGCAGGGAGAGTTAGAGCTAATAATTAGAGACATTGGTACACAATTATACCTTTCCCAAAGTAAAGCAGCAACAGGCAATTCTGTTTTATTTTAAATCAACTCTGCCTTCCCTCTTCCCTGAAAAATACAGATTTTTCCACCTATTATAAAACCTTAATTCTTATAAAAACAAGCTCTATGAACATTATAAGACAAGTAAAAATCTTTCAAAATCTTAGCAACAAACGACTTTAATTTTGCCAAAACCAAGTATGTCACACTGAATAATAATGGAAACATTGGTGATAAATGCCCATTCAGTAGTACATTCAGGTTCATGTTCATATTTAACCCAATAGATGTCCATATTTAAGGACATCTTATAATTAAATTAACTTAAATATAAATTATTTAAATTATCAAGGTCCTTATTTAAAGGAAATCTATTGGGTTAAATAAATAAATAACAATCAATAAACATTTATTGTTTATCTATAAATTATATTTATAAATCTATAAAATTATTATATATATATAATTGTTTGTTATATATCTATATCTCCCTATCTATGGAGACATATATGTATATGTGAAACAGTGTTATGTTATTCTTGTAAATAGTACAATCCCAAGAATTATAAAGAGAGTGTTTCTAATCTTGAAGAAAACAAAAAAGAAATTTTTTTTCTACTGAAGCGGTGCTCGCACCCTCCCCTGTGCATACTTATAAGAGCTTGCAATCCTATAATTGAAAAACAATACAGTGATGAAACTGGTACCTTCTCCCTGCCTGCCTGTGCAGAGCTGTCTATAGAGAGAGAGGATAGAAGTGTTATTTCCCCTGCAAACACTTTAAGAATAAGATGGCTTAATAGCTCCCTGCTGCTTTTATCAGAAAGACAGTTAGAATCACCCTGGCTCCACTTTCTACTTCGTCTTCCCAGCTCTGTTGAGTAATACCATCTCAGATACGTCCACAGGGTGAGGCATGATTCTGCTGTTCATAATAAAAAAAGTTTCAGTTCTGAAGAAAATACTCAAAGCACGTAAAGTGAATTGTTTATATATTCTGAAAGCTGGATTCATGGGTATTTTTACCACTATCGCATGCAATAAACAAATCTCAAGTTATCCAAAAGGTGTAAATGTTGAAAAAGAAATAATTTTCCTTGTAGTCAAGAGAAATTACTTAGAAGTGCTATCAAAGTAACTATTTTGCTAATATAAATTAACTTAAATATAAATTATTTAAATATTTATGCTTTATATTGCTTAGAAATGCTATTAAAGTGCTATTTTACTAATATAAATGGACTTAAATATAAATTATTTCAATATAAATTATTCAAATTATAAATATAATAATTTATTTAATATAAATTATTATTTTTACACATTAAAATATAATTATTTATATTTAACTTAAATATAAATTAACTTAATCATCATGATTCATTTGTATTTTCTGACTGAACAGGTGACTCAGAAGGTTAGGGGAAGGCAGAGGTAAAAAACAAGTAACAAAACCAACCAAAGCAAGCCAATAATTAGATGTTTTTTTTTACCCAGTCACTTTGGCACATTTTGCCAGAATATGTCTTCAGCCTTAGTATGTTTAGTTAATAACCATCAGGAAAATATGCATGACTTCATATCATACATGGCTTTCTTTTTTTAAATTCAGATTAATGTCAGGGTACAAACAACCAGGTAAAAATATTTAATTTTGGGGTGGCACCTATGGCTCGAGGAGGAGGGCACCAGCCCCATATACCGGAGGTGGTGGGTTCAAAACCCCACCCTGGTCAAAAACTGCAAAAATTAGGTAGAGTCCCTCTTGTGGTTATGGTCTGCACTCAAAAGGTGTGCCTAGCACCCCACAACGTGCCCATACGTAGCTTTTATAATGTATTCCCATTATACCTCAACTGTAGATCTGGATGGAATCTCAGGCCTCTGTGTTCATATCTTCAGTTTACAGACACGGGCACTCAAGTCTATATAAGTCAATGGTCATAGGTATTCAGCAAGGGAGCCAAGATCAGAAAGTTCCCCAGTTTTTCTTCATTCTAGAACACCTGGACAGTTTATATTCTTAAGGAATGTTAAATATAAATATGTCAGTGGATTAAATCAACCGTAAAACTTCATCAAAACCAAATAATTAAAACAAGTATTTGGAGGGTAATTCTTACAGAGCGAGGGCACAAAAGTTCTTATGTCAAATCATAACAGCAGAAAAGTATGATAACAAGATTTTGTCAGTCAAAAACACAGAGGAGAGCAATGAAAAGATGGTTCTGACGTTGTGTTGAATAACAACTTAGAGAAGTTTTTATGTACGAAAGCGTTTTATGCCAAGAATTGTGCTTTTCATTGAGAATACAATGATTAGTAACAGTCTGCTTTGGGGATCTGGAAGACTTTTGCGGAGGGCAGAGATAGGTAACAATACATTCAGGGCGATAGGAAAAGTGCTGTAATAAAAGTGTGCAGGAATTCCCATGGAAACGTTGTATAATGTGTAAGATCAAGGAAGACTTTAACCTTTTTGTGGAGTTTTGAAAAGGGGTGGCATGGAGATGGCGGGAGGGTGCAAAGATGGAAGGCAGAAGAGGGTACTGGGGAAAGAGCGGGGACCACAAGTTGAGAGAGGCAGTGAAGTTGGTGATGCAGGCACAGTCGTGATGTGGACGTGTGTCTCACGGGAGATGAGGCTGGAAGGTGGCAGGGCCGCCCTCCAGCAGGTGCTGCCCATCCAGGGCACGCTGCCGTCCAGCCCTGCTCCCAGACCTCGTGTGCACAGCAGGAAGCAGGGAGGCCGGGCCCTCTCTTCCCCTTGTGTGAGGACAGCCTGGGATTTACCTTGTCATATGGGGAGAGGGGTAGAAAGATTTTGAGGTGGGCAGTTTGTGGATAAGGTTTGAATTTTAGAAAGCTGATTCTAGCAGTTCTGTACATTGAAGTGGGATGATTTTCTAGGGAGGGAATCATTAGGAACTCGGTTCTCAAACTAAGAATTTCTTTAAAAAAAAAAAAAAAAGTTCCATAGTATTCAGGAAATCTAACCATGAGTGAGATGTTAAGAAAAACAGGCCTCTTCTTGCCCAACTCTCCTTTTTTCCTAAAAAACATCCCAAACAAAAAGGAAAAACAAAACAAAACAAATAACAACAACAACAACAACAAAAATCAAAACACTACTTCTTGTTTGAAAGGAAAACCATTGTCTACCTTCTCCAAGGAAATCTGGGAAAGGAGTTAAATGGCAGAAAGATGCCGACTACTGAAGAAAAGGTAACCAGGGTCAGTGTCTCTTAGATCTGCTTGGAAGGGATTCTGCTGCCCCAGGATTCTTTGGAAATGTCACTGTCTTGTCCCCCTAAACCTTCCAGGTCTCACGCAGCCTTAGGGGAGAATTTCATCTTCCTGTCTACTCTGATAAAATCAGATGATTTGCACTTACCATTTAAACTTCTACTTCTGATGGGTGACTTACCCAAAATGACTCACGTTTTCCTTCTGCTTTTATTTCTTGGTTGTTTTTTTCAAAACCAGTTTGTATTGTACTTTGCTTCATTTAACTTTTCCTAATATTCTAACTCCTTTCCCTAAACTTCTGTCACTTACTATAAATATATTTTTACGCTTTTCCTGTCATTTATTGCTTTGTAATCCCGGAATGTAATAAGGTAACTCAAATATAATAAATGATTAGCAGCATTTGTGGAAAACATAAAGTATGAGGTATGAAAAAAAGAACAAATACTCCTTGATTTGATTTAGTGTTCAGTAGTTGAACAAATTCTCTTTAATTCTGAATCTGTTTTGTGAAGAATTTGTTGAGTAAACCATGAGTATATACTTCCTACGGATAGGATCTCAATCGTGAATACATTCCCAACACACACCACAGCCTGGACTGGACTTAGAGATGATCTAGGCCAGCAATGAAGACTAATTTTATGTAATTTATCACAGTTCTCCCTGCGAATTAACTAAAGTAAACTAGGAACCTTTTAGTTTAAAAGCATGGTAAACGAGAACTCTAACTTCATTCCAGAGAAAAACTGTGCATTTCATAGATACCTTGGATGATGTTTAAGTTCATATAAAGCATTGAGCAAGAATTTTAAATTGAAGGTATGAATTTAAATGTGTAATCAAAACGATGTTAAAGAACCTCTAAGTAATTCTTAGAAATAGCTATGTAATGTGTATACTACTTTATATAAAGGAAATAAAATAATAAATAATTTAGACGTTTGTCTTTCAAGGCACACTTTCAAGGAACTAAGAAAAAAGACTCAGCGGTATCTGTGTTGTTGAAAGAACACCCAGGAAGCTGGATTATGAGAGGCAAACCAGAAGTTTAGGCAGAGACTTGATCACCCTTGATCTCTCTCCAAGGCTCCCAGAAAGATTTTTATATTCTTGTCTGTATTATTTTCCAATATGTTAACCTCTGACATATCTGTAATCTCACACAGGCTAATTATACTCCATCAGCACAACAGTGTGTCCACTGGTGCTATGTGGCTAAGAAGGATTACTATGTTCTCATTTTGCTGGAGGGCTCAATGAGATGGTGTGTATCACCTTAGTAAAATGTTTAGTGAATATAATTCAATAAATATGAACGACAAATAATATAAGAAGTATTTGCACGGCAACCCACACAAACAGAAGAAATTAATAATCACATCAATAAAAAAGGTATGTTCTGTGCACGGCCATTAAACCTGTACTGCGATTCTTGTGAATATTTGCTTGCCACAAATATCCTCTCCCTAGCCTGGTTCCCTCAGTGTCTCTGACTAAACGCAGAGCCACTGAAAATAGAACCGCAGAATCATAATCTCATCTTCTCAGGCACCTCCAACCCACTCTTTCAGGCAGAAGAATCTCTTTCTTTTCTGGGTGCCTTCCTCCTTGTAGACTGTGAGCTGCTTTCATGAAGGCAAAGATCCCTCTTCATCTCTGCTGTCCTGAAACCTAGGATTGGGGAAATGCTTTGCCTCCGTTTAGTCCTTTGCTGACTGAGCACACTCTAATCAAGACCCGCCTTCTTTGTCCTGTAAGGAGCAAGGTACGCCCAGAAACTGGACATCCCACCTCAGTGGTGAAACCTCTCCCACTTGTCAGTGGGTCACAGCCTCATTCGAGGATTCAGTTGCCAGACCCTTGGCTGTCCCAATAAACCGCAGCTCCCGACAGAGCCTTTATAATAAGAAAGCTGACATCTGGGCCATGATATGCTACTTTTTGTTTTATCTATTAATTCATTCAGAGGAAAGGAAGAGGCATATAGTATTGAGGGGCCTGCTGAAGGCTCTCGCACCAAGTGAAAAGTGGCTGTTCGCTGGAATTTTTGCCAAGTAAATGGATATAACATTTCATCAATCTCAATAAGCAAGAGGAAAAATTAATTAGCCTTAGAGTCTCATATATAGAGATGGCTTTAAAAAAAAAAAAATCTTATGCTTGCAAAAGCTGCTGATTTCATAAACCATCTGCAATGGAATGAGCTCTGTGAATATTTATCTCTTTAATATTATGCAGCAGACACATTAATTAATGAAAAAATGAACCACACAGATCCAGTGGCTAAAATGGCAGAAAACCCAGAGATTTGTAATGGTTATAATTACAAATGTAAAGCAACTAGAAAAACCTACACGCTGAGTGAGAGAGGATTATGAAAATATTTCTGTACCAGCACCAAATGTTTTTTGACACGATCACCCCAGAAGATCCCTTTTGACAGCTCTTAGCACTGCTGACATTTATATTTAGGATAATTTAAAAGTTCACATTGTTTCCATGGTTAAAAGTACTTGGAATACTCTTGTTCCCCCGTCACTTCTCTGTTAGAAAGTACGTGGACATAATAGATGCTATGAAGGCCATAACCCAATTATAGCCCAAGAATATGGGGGAGAGAGAGAGGGAGGGGAGGCGAGGGGAGGGGGGAGGATGGGCAGAGGGAGGGTGATTGGTGGGACCACACCTACGGTGCATCTTACAAGGGTACAGGTGAAACTTACTAGGTCTAGAATATAAATGTCTTAACATAATAACTAAGAAAATACCGTAAAGGCTGTGTTAACCAGTTAGATGAAAATATTTCAAATTGTACATAAAACCAGCACATTGTACCCCACGATTGCATTAATGTACACAGCTATGAATTAATTAAAAAAAATAAAAAAAGAAACACCTTTTATTATCACACAAACAGAGCGAGGGAGGTGAAATGGAAGTGTTACTTCTACCACAGGCACAAATTAAAAAATTCAGTTATTTACCTCTTAACACATTCAGTTTTTGCAACTTTACTTTGAGAAAGTTAAAGTGAGGTGCAAGGTTGAAATGAAGATGTTTTTAAAGAAAATAACATTCATATGAACGATATTTTACCCCGAAGAGATGGAAACATGTTTGTAAACAACGGAACATGAAAATTTCTTGTGAATTTCCCAGAACTAATGTTTTTTTTTTTTCACTTGGCTTAACTCTGAGCTGTACTTTTTCAGTGTTGTGCTGCTTGATTACTTTTATTAATTTCCCTTCATCCACCACCTCAAATATTCTGCAGACCTTCTATGGACTCGTTTAGCCTGCTGCCTCGTCCTTGTTTTCCTCTTTCTTGGATCCTCACAAGTGCTTTTGTACTTAACTTTAATCAGAGATCTTTGTCACTTTTCTAGTAATCAGAAAAGGAGGAAAAATATGAATAAGAAACTAAATGTGCAAAATCCATAACAAACTTATAAAGTACTGAAGTAACTCAAATAACACTTTGCTCTTAAAGGAGTTATACTATTTGAATGAGAATTTTATTTCAGGCAAGCTTCCAACAACACATGTTATTGAATTATACAACCCTTGGAAAATTTCCTCCTCTGAAAAGGTTTTGATGACTTTATGTATAATAAAAAAATAGTTATGCTTTACCTAACATAGCCCAACTGTCATTTATCTCCCCACATTACACATTTTCATTTTCAGCCACATTTCATGGAAGTGGCACATCACCAAAGATAATCAGGTTCAACTCAGTAAGAGGGTTTTGTGGTTTATAGTATTTAAATTTTGCAGAATTATATTCCCAACTCCCCATGTTTCCAAACGGTGAAGACTTAGGATGCTTTTCAAGAAATGTTAACCCCGCACAGCAATGAGATTGTTGAATTTTGTTTACGGAATCATCATAGTCTGTGAAAGCTTTCCCCTGTTGAAAGGATAACAAAATCAATTCCCAGGATCCTCCATGAAATGTAAATTGAGGGAAGAACCGTGACCTTGGAGTTCAAACTGGTTTCTATTGTGGTTGTCGTTGGCTTTATTTGTTCATTAACAAATACGTGTTCTGAATATTTCTGGCGTTTCTCTCATATAACACAGATCACTTCTAAAATGAAACCTTATTTTTTCTAATATGCCAGAGTAGATGTGTTGAACTTTTTAAAACCAGGGAACTAAATTCTCCCTAAAGCTTTCCCCTAACTACCTCCCACTTCTTCTCTGCCCCGTCATTGTGTGAAAAAACATGTATTTTCTTTATGTGTAAGTTTGTTACAAATAAAGGCTGTGAGCTGTTACAGAGAAGGTACTTCTCAAAGAGCAAAATGTAATAGTTGCCCAGAAAATGCCTGGTAAAATATAACTTATATGGTTAATAATTTAAATATATAAGCCCCTTTTCATTAGAAAAATAGACAAAATGATAGCCTAAAACATTACATTAAAAAATCTATTAGGTCTATTCAAATTTAAAGGTTTTATAGTAATACATTTTTAAAAATGAGTAGAGCTGATTTTCAGAGTAAATTATATAGTATTTATCTCTAAAAGACTAGATATAACTTTGTGTTTTTCCTAACTTAATACAAATTCTAGTTAAGAGTGTTTAATTAGAACATCTAACAGAGTCATCAAATAGTGTCCTAAAAACCTTCAGATAAGCTTTAGTTAATGGTTGCATTAATATTTTAACTAGTGCAAATCAGTTCCAGGTGCCGGTATGGAAATTTATTTCAAGACATTTGAGCTCAACTTTCAAAGTAATAGAACCCCAAATATTCGGTGCTAATCATCCTCATTTTTAGTGTCGTGGGAGATGCAGGAAATCAGGAAATTAAATAAAATAGGCAAGGAGAAAGTCCGCATAAAAATAAGACACACAAAATCCTGGCCCATGTTTTCCCTGAGATGAATAAGTTCATGTATTTCAAAGCAGTCTCACATTTTCGTTTTATAAAATGTATTTTATTTTTTATTTTATTTCTTTATTTTATTTCAACAATCCTGTTTGAATGTTAACACTGACGCCTTTTTAACAATAGGTTTGTATTTATGTTGTGAAATTTCTATTATTATAGTTAATGAGTCTTGGGGGACATGGCGTGGTGATTAAAATATATTTCATACCCTTGATTAATAGAACCAAATTAATTTTATGTTTCATTCAATGTATCAAGTGATACAAGGTTACAAGTATCAGCGTGGGCCTTTATGTGTATAAAAAAAACGGCGCACAGAAATTTGGAAAATAATAACCCCTAACAAAATCCTTGAAATGGGTAGCGTTCTAGGTAAATGAGGTTTTAGATTCAGTTTTATGAAAACAAATAAATACAAAATTATAAATTTTACTGGAAAACTGCTTTGAGAGCAAACATTTGTTCTTCTTTTTTGGGGGAAGGCAGTACCCTATAGTGCATTGTATATGTAGGAGTCATATTTCTGTCTCTTAACCAATATGGACCTTGGCTAGTATCTTAAAAACACACTCTTTGTGAAAAAAATCCTGAACGCTTCTAGAGAAAGGTTAACACACGTACACACAGTGTATGTAAAATTCATTTACTTACTCAGTTATTTGAAAGTATGTATTAAATGCCAACTCTGGGCTAATGGTTATTATCATTACTCTGCAGAGACAGACACTTTCAGCTTCTGTGAAGTCTGCAATCTGGAAAGCAAGATTTCATGAGGGATATAAAGTTATGATGGATCTGTTTCTGCTGAAACTATGGAACAAAGAGCTTCTGAGTGCCAAACTTTTCCTCCTACCATCTCCCCAGGCCATGTGGTAGAGATATACACAGCTAGCCTTTCTTTTTTTTTTTTAAAAAGTTTATTTTTATTTTTATTTTTAATTTCAGCTTGCTTGTTCATTCTTCTTTGTTTGAAGTACTCTTTTTGTTGTTCATTTTCTTCTTTCACTGGCGATGCTCTGTCCTGCTGTTTTTGATGTTAGTAGAGACGGGGTCTTACTCTGGCTCACTGCTGCTCATACTGGTCTCGAACATCTGAGCTCAGGCAATCCACCCGCCTCGGCCTCCCACAGCGCTGGGACTACAGGTGTGAGCCACCATGCCTGGCCCACAGCTAGCCTTTCTGAAACCAATTTTGTCTTTTTTTTTTTTTTTTTTTTTGAGACAGAGCCTTACTCTGTCACCCTGGCTAGAGTGCTGTGGCATCATCATAGCTCAGAGCAACATCAAACTCAAACTCCTGGGCTCAAGTGATTCTCCTGCCTCAGCCTCCCACGTAGCTGGGACTACAGGCTCCCACGATGTGGGGTCTGGCTCTTGCTCAGACTAGTTTCTAACTTGTGAGCTCAAGCAATCTACCAGCACCCGTTTTCTAAAGTGCTGAGATTACAGACTTGAGTCATCAGGCCCAGCACGTGCTTTTATTATAGGTATATGTTTGTGTTAAAAAGTATTTAACTTCTTTCTTTTACCCGTATACTAAAATCCAAACTTTGTTAATCTAGCATTTTAGAACTTTCACTATCTTATTAAAACCTACCTGTTTTCTGACTACCCTTCTTTCGATCTCATTACCTATTTCACATTTATATCACCTTACCACCACCAGAAATTATTTTATTTATTAGCTATGAAGATTTTTAAGGGCACAGACTTGGTTTATCTTTTTCGTCTCACTTTCCAGCATCTAGAACAGGATTAGTCACCAAGGTAAAGCTCTATAAATATGCTGACCAGCCTACAATTTTCTGAAACTTATCCCCCAGGTAGTTAGGTGTTGTTGAAATTACTTTATGCTTTCCCCTCTGAACTTTTGTGTACATTCACACTATCTGGAAATTTTCACCATGGTGATCATCCATCAAGCATTTGTTGAGTCTCAGCCTGAATGCACACTGCCTTTAATTAATATTTCATAATATATTATCCAACCTCATGAAGAGTATTTATTGTTTTCTCCTTAATTATTACTTAATTATGTCATTGCTTTATTTGAATACTTCTTTTCTTCCTAAATAAAATATACTCCCTTAAGGTAGAAATCATTTTATTTTAATATTTAATAACAATAAAAAACTAATAACAACATGCCTTGGGTTTTGTGTTTACTGTGTGGCTACTTTGTACCAGGTTGGTAAGGAGTCTTCATAATTGATCCCTGAGCATTTGGTCTACTATATCATAGTGTTTTTAATTAGTAATATACTGCTAAGGGCGATTTATTCGTGATTGATTTTATTTCAAAATAATACAGCAAAGACCCATTCACAGTAGAAAAGTCACAGAAAGCAAATAAGTGGAATTATATATGTATTATTGTTTGGAACAGGGGAATCACACTTACATTCCTCAGAATGGTACAAGTACTGCGACACCACCGTCATCCGAGGACCAAGGACCAGCTGGCTTTACTGTGTTACATTTATGGTCATTGAGTTGAGCTGTTCTGTTCTAGATCATGGGACTGCAGAAGATACCTTTAAAGTTGTCCCTTCAGTATAATTTAACATATAAAGATGTATCTAATAAAGATTCAAGGGATTATAACAGGAGATTGGTGAAACAAATACTTTCAAGTAGAATAATTCAGTTAGGGACTTACTTAGATTTGTCAAATATTGGTTCCTTCTGAGCTCCGAGTCCTCCATTCTTTGTCTGAGTTTGTGATCCTAGACCCAGATTCTACAAACTGCTTCTCTCCTCCCTTGTCAGGGTCACTTGTAGGGGGTCCCCGGGGGAGACTGCAGGCAGGAGGAGGATGGAGGGCCTTATTTTCCTCCTCTTGAATAGCATTTTGTTTCTGTTTTTTTGTTTTTTTTTTTTGTTTGTTTGTTTGTTTGTTTTTCCAGTGGTGGCCTAGAGGCTGTTGAGTGACATGGGTCCCTTAGTGTTCCCTATGACACTGGGTTGTACTTGGACCTGGGGAAGCCTCCAGCTGATAGTTTTAGTATCTGAGCAGTGGGGAGAGTGTTTCAGCCACATCATCTAACTTCCACCTTCAGGCATCTGAATCCCCTTGGGGGCACTCTACGTTTCTCAGCGTTTTCCTTTATCCTGTTTCCTGCAGTTGTGGGGACAGCCACAGATTTCTGCAGTTGCCATGTCTCCTCTGTGTAAAGGTTATCTTTAACGTTTTTAAAAGTTCTTCATGTTGCAGAGAGAACCAGTGTGCTGCTTTAAGTGAATAAAATGTTTGCATCAAGTATAAAACATAAAATAAAATAAAATAAAAAATTAAAAGTTCTTCATGTTAACATTTCATTGTTTGAATTCCTGGTACACTTTCTCTGTCTCCTTCAAAGAGGTAGATAGTTGAAGAGTTTTTCTTGCAAACAATGGTTTTCAAGATTTGATTAAGTGGACACACAGTTATTAGCTAGCTCCTACATTCATTTCTTATTAAATTGTCCTGTTTGTCTCTTGCTTTTCTTGACTCAAAAACTCTCTTACCAAACAAACAAATGAACAAACAAACAAAAAACCCAAATGGATTCAATTTTATCAATCTTACACTCAGGTTGGGCTCTGAAAGGTCAGTTACAAACCAGTGACACGTCCCTCAGAGGGAGCCTCTTTCTCCAGAAATCTGTTGTGACTAAATCATAGATGTCCATCAATAGGTAAAGCTATGTTACATCTATTGTCTTTCTGAAATACAATACTCTACCAATGGGATGTTAAGATTTAACCAGTATAGTTCAATAATTTAACAATAAGAAGAGTTATTAAGAATTCCTGCTTCAGAGATCAGAAAAAACCCTCTCTCTTCTGTACTTCCAGCGATGATACAAGAAGATTTCCCATCATCTTACATGTTGAGCTGATCTTGACTTTATTGGTAACCCCAAGAGGTTAATTCACCATGTGCAATCTCTGTGCAGGTAGGGAAGAAGTGGCACTCAGCAGGAACTTTTGAAAGTCTAACTCCCAGGAGCTTGTCTTAGAACCATTTTTTTCCCCCATTCTGAATCTGGGCATACTGGCTCCTACCCGTTACCCCAGTGCTCTGGGAAGCGAAGGGGGGTAGATTAGTTGAGCCTGAGCAAGAGTCAGACCCTGTCTCTGCTAAAATATAGAAAAACTAGCTGGGTGCTATGGCAGGCACTTGTAGTCCCCACTACTTGGGAGGTTGAGGCAAGAGGATTACTTGAGCCCAAGAGTTTGAGGTTGCTGTGAGCCGTGATGCCACGAAACTTTACCCAGGGCAACAGAATGAGACTCTATCTCAAAGAAACAAAAACAAAAAAACAGAAAGAAAACCCCAAAGAAACCCTATGCTCTGAATCCCACTGTCATTAGACTCCCAAACTACGTACTGAAAATGCTAGGTTTGTTTTAAATTAGGAAATATGCAATGTCACTTGTTAATCCTGAGTACACAAAATAAAATCTGCATGCCTGCTTCCTTCCCTTCAGCCTCACACCGCTCTCAAATGAGGTGAAGGTACAAGTTCACGCAGATTCTGCCACTGGTTAAAACCTCCTCAGGTCACTTTTCAAATTAAAAAAAAAATAGTTTGAGTTCCACTGATTCATGAATTCTGAAAAATCTGTAAAATGCTATTTTTTTTCTGATTAGCTTTCCTTAAGAACCGCTAGCATGTTGCATCTTGGAATCAAAACGTTGGAGAGATGACTTTATTATAACGTAGCATAGACAGGGATGAAAGAGCTAAACAGCTGGGTTCTTTTACTTTTAAAATTGTTCTTTTAGCAAAGGATATTTTTATTAAGAGTTGCTTGGGAGGAGAGACAAAGCACAGGTAATGTAATTCCTGATGTAAGTTGATGCCAATGAGGGAAAAGCAGGTAAAATACCCAAGAGGAAGCTCTTCTGTGGAGAGAGTTTTATATTTAACAAGTTCATGTTTACAGCTGGCAGAAGATTAATAGCATGTAACTGTCAACCCAGGCTAGGATGGAACTGTACCTCTCAGGAGGCAAGATCCCATAAGCCTTCCAGTATCCAGGCTCTCTAATGACATTAGAAGAGTGATTAAGCTGCAGCCACACGGCGTCCAGGTGTGACATGGCATATGGTGCGTTTCCTGGCTCACTGTGCCTCTCTACTCTTGTCAGCTAAAACCACTAATAAACTTTTACTGCCACTTATATATCTATGCAAATATGGTTATTTTGTGTAAGTGAACCCTCAGTATTATAATAAATCCTTTATTCCTTATTTTATTATTGATCATCATAATGCAACTATTTTAAGGAATACAAATAGAAATATATATTAATACATTTTTAAAACATTCATGGTACTAGCTAAGAATGGTAAAAAAAAATTGACGTGTTAGTTATTATTATTATTGCTTTACAAATATAAACACACTGATCCGTGGTGACATTTTATTAGGGGAAAGAGTTGACAATCAAATTCAGTTATTCTTCCTTTATATAAAGCCTGTGTACTTTCTTCCCTACCATCCTAATTTTAAATATTACATATATTTTTATAAATGGTGACATCAGTAAAAGCAAAACACACGAAATACACTGATTTGTGCTATTTCTCGTAATCAGAATAAGAACTGAATTATAGATAAGACATTCTTGGTGATGATTTTTTGAGATATCAACTCATCTTCTGACACATCTCTTATCAAGCGATGGAGCTAAACTTCTCTATTCCTAATCTGGGCTGGACTTAGTGGCTTATCTTTCCTAAATAGAAATGCAGAAGGGCAGCATGCCACTTCTGAGATCTGCGTGTAAACAGACTGTGCTTCTATCCTAAGCACACCCTCTCATTCTTTCTTGGATCACTAACTCTAAGGGAACTGATGCCATCAGCAACCAAGTGAGAGATTCACATGGAAGGAGCTTATACCTCATGCCAACAGCCATGAGATTGAGTCTAGAAACAGAACTTCACCAGTAGCACTTGGAAGAGTTCAGACATTACAGCTCAGACCTCCAGTGCAGCTACAACCTCCTAAGAGATCCTTACCCAGACCCCCTCAGATAACATGAACCTAGGACACCTCGCTGCATCAACTGGGTGAAATAATAAATGGTTGTGTTTCAAAGCTGTTAACTTTTGAGTCAGTTTTCACACAGCAAGGCTCAATAATATACTCCTATGAAATTTAATATCTCCCTGAACAAAATCAATGAATACAGGATTGAGTGACATAATGAAAGAATAGCTAGTTGATCAAGTCATCAGAGAGTTAGCTTTTATTTTATTTTATTTATTAAATCATAGCTATGTACATTGATGCAATCATAGGGTAAAATGTGCTGGTTTTATGTACAATTTGAAATGTTTTCATCAAACTGGTTAACATAGCCTTCACGGCCTTTTCTTAGTTATTGTGTTAAGACATTTACATTCTACACTTATGAAATTTCACATTTAAATTACTGATATACACAAAAAATTGTTTCCTCTTTAGGAGACAATTAAGGAAACTTTCACATATAAGAATGTGTTTAAAATAAATTCATATAAATAATTAACATATTGAATGTATTTAAAATCAGTATGTAATGTATTCAATATAAAAATGTGAGTATATTTGTAAATATAATCAATGGGTCAGATTATCCCAAACATGCAGGCCGTGCCCCTTCACAAGGTTCATGTTATCATGCGTATTGAAAATAATAAATCTGAGTATCTTTAAAAATGATCCTTAATTCTGATAAAGAAAAGCATTTGTTGATGTGTTGCAGATACCAGTTTTATTTTTGCATCTCAGAAGACACAGAGAGGGAATTGGAAAACTCTAGTTTTGCATTTACATTTGACTAATGAAGAATTTATGAATAAAGTAAAAAAAACAGTAAATACAATCATCTCTGTAGATCTCTAAGTGTGATCATTGGCACATGACCAGCAGGTTAAGTGACTTAACCGTTGTTGTTACTTGTGGTAGTAGTACTAGTTGTTATTTTTATAGTTCATTCCTTCATGAATGAAGCAAATTATGGCAGAAAAAATAGATATCACGTAAGTAATATCACCTACGTAATTGCACTTTTATTCCAAGCTTCACAACTCTGTGACATACACATTTCCAAGGCATAGAAAGTTGTACTGTTTTTTCTCCTTCTATGTACTAATGGTGTAAGCACCACAATAAGGCCAAAGTGAGAGGATTACTTGAGCTAAGGAGTTTGAATCTAGCCTGAGCAAGAGTGAGACTTCATCTTTGCTAAAAACAGAAAAATTAGAGAGGGGCTGAGTGGACACCTGCAGTCCCAGTCCCAGCTACCCTGTTTCCCCGAAAATAAGACATCCTCTGAAAATAAGACCTACTTACAGGAAAGATAGGACATCCCCTGAAAATAAGACCTAGCGCATCTTTGGGAGCAAAACTTAATATAAGACACTGTCTTATTTTCAGGGAAACAGGGTACTAGGGAGGGTGAAGCAGGTGAATTTCTTGAACTCAGGAATGTGAGTTTGCCGTGCCCTATGATGATGCCACTGCACTGTACACTGTAGGCTGGGCAACAGAATGAGACTCTTTATCAAATAATAATTTTTAAAAAGCACCATTGCACCCTTTGTCTGTTCCCATATACGTCTATATATGTTGCCATCAGCTTATTTATAAAAAACATTAATCTAAACTTGCCATTGTTTATACCAAACTTTTCCTCCACTGTTCTTTAAAATTGTGTCCTTCAAGAAAGTTCTAACCTTGTCTCCACCCTGACTTTCCACTTTTCGCCTGACATGGCACCTGTTCTAACCTCATGGAATCATCAATATTCCTTTCATGTGGTTCACGTATTTCCATGACTTTGAAAATGCTGTGATGGAATGTTCGTATCTTCGAAGTTTGCTTTTGATTATTTCCCAAAACCTTTTGGATGCCATACCTTCCCTCTGTAGGAAGAGTACTTACTTCTTATCCTTTATTTTCTCAGTACTTATACTTTTTTAAACTGTTGATTATATATTTATCTTTAGCCCTATGAATTATATTTTTAAGTGGTATGATATGTTCTTAGTCATATTTAAATCTCAAGATTTGCAATTAAATGTGTTAGTAATTTCATTATAATTGAAATTTCATATAATTTCATATAATTTCATATTTATTGCAGGTTATATTTCACCAAAACTTGTCAGCATCTATCATTAGAAATTCATACAAACTATTACAAAGTCTGGTTAAAAATCCTAGGAAATGTGAGACTGGGGGCTCACATGAAACTTCCAGTTTCATATCAGGGAAATCTATTTTGCTCTTGTTTAGCTTTAATTTTTTTGCCTTGTTCATTTGGATAACATAGAAAAATGTGAAAAATGTTATTAAAATGCACATGTTACCATTACTGTAGCCTGAAAGTTTGTGTTCCTCCTCAACATCCAACATTTCAACATCATGTTGAAACCCAACCCTGAGGGAATGGTTTTAAGAGTTGGCCCCTGTGTGTGTTGCCCATTCATCTGTCATCTTCAAAGAAGTTTCTGATCAAGTTTCTTGCCCACAAAGAAAGCGGGTTGTTTGCTCTTTTCTTATTGATTAATTTGAATTCTCTGTGGATTATAGTTATCAGAACTTTGTCTTTAATCATCAGAAAAATGCAAATCAAAACCACTATGAGATATCTCCTAACACCACTGAGATTAGCTCACATCAAAGCCCCCAAACTGCAGATGCTGGTGGGGATGTGGAGAGAAGGGAACACTTCTACACTTCTGGTGGGATTGCAAACTAATACAACCTTTATGGATAGAAGTATAGAGAATCCTCAAAGAACTAAAAGTTGTCATTCTATTTGGATGGATCTATTTTCTATTCTAATGGATCTTGCAATTCCATTACTAGGTATCTACCCAGAAGAACAAAAATCATTTGACCACAAAGATATTTGCATCAGAATGTTTAGTACAGTCCAATTCATAATTGCCAAGTCTTGTAAGCAGCCCAAATGTCCATCAACCTATGAATGGATTAACAATTGTCGTATATGTATAGCATGGAATACTATTCAGCCATAATAAGATGGAGAATTTACATCTTTTATGTTTACCCGGGTGGAGTTAGAACACATTCTTCTTAGTAAAGTATCTCAAGAATGGAAAACGAAAAGTATCCAAAGTACTCAATACTATTATGAAACCAATATATAAACACTATATATATATACACACACACACACATATATACTAATACAAGTGATAAAACACAAATATGGTCTATCAAGGGGGAGAGGTGAGGCGGGAGAGGGAGGGGAAGGACAGAGGGTGATTGGTGGGAGGAGAGAGAGCATTTGATGGGATCTCTCCTAATGTGCACAATGCAAGGGTACATTTCAAAATAACTAAGAGTATATTATAAATGTCGTACCACAAAAGTAAGTAAGAGAGGTGATGGTTAGGTTCGATTTAAGTTTAATTTAAGCATTCCATACTGTATATCAAATCATCACATTGTACCCCATAAATGTACACACTTACAATTTTAATTAAAATTAATAAAAAATATTTTTTTTAAGTAGGACCGGACCCCTTGGAGGGATGATTAGTTTATCTGGGCTCTGCTCTTTTGGGTAGAATCAGTCATTATGAAAGAGGCTTGAGTGTGTTTTCTTGTATCTTCTGGCCCGTGAAGACACTGCAGGCGCCGTTCAAGAGGATCAATCGCTCACCAGACACTGAATTTGTTGGAGCCTTGACCTTAGACTTCCAGCCTCCAGAACTCTGAGCAAGATTTCTGCTGTTTATAAATTATTTAATCTAAGGCATTTTTTAATAGTGGTATGAATGACTAAGCAAAGATTTCTAATGAATTCCCTGATTTTTTCTTTTTTAAAATAAGTTGCCTCTGTAATTTTTTAAAAGAATGAATTGTCACTAGCCTCTTATTATCACAATATTTTAAAAAGACAAATACAACTTAGTTTTGAAATAACTGTGTTGTTTTCTGTCTTACCTCCTTGCATTCTAAAGAACTACATAACTGTTTTTCTTGTTTTAAAATTAGTATGATTTAGTCAATGCTTTAAAGATCCGTGTTTATTCCCAAATCTCTTCCCCCCATTTTGAAATTGCATATTGAACTGTGTATTCAATGAAGTACTTTTATTTCCGCTCAATATCTCAAACAAAAATGTACAAAAAGGTGTCTTGATTCCCTCTGACTTAAACTCTTTCCTCTGACAGTTTTTTGCAGACTATTGAAGGAAATGCGGACCCCTCATGTCAAAAACGTGGCTGTTATCTGTGCCTCTCACTTCATCTTACCTGAGTTAAATTTAGAAGCAAATGCTTTCAGCTTTAACTTCAAAAAGCTTCCCAAACTTTCTACATGTGATCACTTTCACTGTTACTCCTGTGGCCTAAACGACCAATGTTAATAGCAGTTCATTGCTGTAACTCTCTGATGTGATTCCTGGCAACCCATCTGTTACGTCTTCAGTAAGACATCCCCTCCCCCTTTTCTGAAATACTTCCAACACTGAGCACTTTTTGCCTGCTTTAACGCACAAATGCTTCCGGGCTTTTGCACATTACATTCACTTCTAGAACGCCTTTCCTCACATACCCACGCGACTTGGTTCTTCCCTTCTTTCTGATCCTTTCTTCTACTATGTAACTATTATTATCGTAGATGGCCAGGATGAGAAACACACACAGCTTCTCCCTACACCCACCCATACACCCCATATTCCTTACCTTGTTTCGTTTTTCTATAGAACTGAAGATCATTTTAAATATTACATGTAATGTGGTATTTATTTTGTGTTTTCCCTTAACAGTATGTAAAGTCTGGAGGGCACATGTATATATATATTTTTTATTGTTCGTTGTTGATACCTCAATGCCTAAAATGTGCATCACATGATTTACAAATTTTTAAGTTAATAATAAACTTGAAACAACTTTAAAATTCAAAATAATCTGAATCTCCCTTTCCTCGTGGCTATACCATTTTGCATTTATGGATGCATATTCGTTTATTTATTACAACGTGGTGGTTATCTGTTTGGAGTCCTAACTTTAACTGGATTTTTTTTCTATTATTTTAACTCCTGTTTTCATATTTCTGCCTGCAAAGTGTTTGTGCTTTGTGTCAGTTCTACCCCCTCAGCTCCAGGGCTCTTGTCCAAGACGTCCGAGTTCTGCTTCAGAACTCTCTGCACGCCCAAGTTTCACTTTCCAGAAACAACTGTTGTAATTTCTTAGCTTTTCCTTCTGGTATTGACTCCCATGCTTCCCAATAACCCTCTTTCACATCAAGTGGTTTTTATTTAATCTTTAATTAATTAATTATGGTTTACTCTTTTTCATTTTCAATATTAACACGAAAAACGGTGCATGGAAGCACCACATATGGGCACACACCTCTGTGTCCACTTCGTAGCTGCTTCTCATAATTTACGGATGTGAGCAAACAAAATTCTTTCGCTTTTCTCTCATATCAACAAGTACATTAAATCATATACATGTAGAAATATTTGAAAGAACTAAGTATTTTCCCTCCTTCCCCATCAGCTAATTGATAAAAGCACAATGAGAAGTAAATCCTCCTAACTCCATCAGCAGAGAGAACGCTCAAAATTGACATGGAAAGAGTCTCTCTTCATAGAGACACAAGCTCTGCAGACATTAGCTATGACCTGTCTTGTGTTTTGTGATACCTCGCCCTAGACATGATTGAAATATCAAAGTCTGCATCCCTGTGTCCCCCAGTCAAACTCCAAGGGCCTGAAGAGGTGAGAGGTGATGATGGAACAAGGCAGCTTTGTCTACACAATCAAATGATCATACCTTTCTGAAATATAAGAAAGACCAACGAGCCTCGTGTTTTTAGTTACATATGTGCAGACTTCACATACTGGTGTGTGTTACCATGCACTTTTATTTTTTTTTTCCTGTACCTGACTCCTTGATTTCAATATTCATGAAAACTACAAATACTATCATCTTCTTTAATTTTTCATAAGTTGGAAAGGTTGAAGAGGACTCAGATGCTACCCAACAAAGAGAGAGACTTCCAAGGATAACATCTGTCTCCCTGGCAATGTTTTCCATGCTCATAATGTTAGCCTTGAAATCCCCTCTGCGTTTAGTACTTTTAAGATGGGTTGAATGGGCGATTTTTTTTTTTTTTTTTTTTTTTTTTAATTTGAAGAAACAACTGGCTTCTAGGTCATGTTCTAACAAATAAAATTATGTTTTTTTTTAAAGTTAAACAGGCTTCCTTTACAGTCTGCAGCATCCCCCAGGCAGGCGAGCCTCCTCTTTGATATGCAGCAATTGGAACAGTCAGACAGCAGTTGCCATATTCCTTTAGAAAGAGGCTGTGTGGGCTCACGGCCACCTGCCCTTCTGCCCGGCTGAGCTATCACTCCTGCTCACATGCTTCCTTTCTTAATTACAACTCAAATATGGGACAATTTTTCTTGCAAAAATTGCTTTTCTCCCTTCTTAGAGTGGGCGTCTGTATGTTATGTTATTATGAATAAACTCTTGGACCTCTTACAAAAATAGAGACAAGAAAATAGTGTGTTTCACTAGCCATGTATCACCTCAGGTATCTTACTGAAGGATGAGCTCCTATGATTATTATTTCCTTTGAAAATTGAGGCATTTTTTTCCCCTAATGGCAAAATCAAAGGAAAGGATGAATCTTTATAAATTCATCTTAGTTTACCTAAATATAGATTTCATGACCTTGGAATGAGTAAGATGCTAGGATAGAAAAACAGTAACAAAAACATGTAGCTTCAGGTTTCCCAGTGTCTTTTAATTTAAGGCATATTAAATTTTAGGAGACTTAGGGAACGATGCTTAAAAATGAAAGAGTAGGAAGGCATGTGGTAGCTTCTGTATTTGGTGAAAATATCCAAGGAATGGTGCCACAAAAAAAATATGAGCTCTGGTTTCAGGAAGGGACAATAAAAGTCAACCTCGTGTAACTCAGAAACTGAGTCTAAATAATGTAAGGGGATGACCTGATTGAGGCTAAACACACCTGTGCTCCCGAAGCAGTTGCCTACAGGATTCTTAGCACATGAGAACCTTCCTGTTGGGTTACGTGTTTTCTTAAAGTCAAAGTGTGTAACCAGTCACAAAGGTTAATACTAAAGCCAAACTGGACGTCCGTAATCTTAAGAACAAAAAATTAACTTAGGCCAATTCCATCTTTGCTTCACTTTTTAACCCCCGTTCAACAGAGACAATATTGTTTTGATCTATTTTGAGATGAGATGACTGCATTATTGATGTTTACAACAGGTATTTTGAGGAATAAATAAGTGGAAAGGAAGCATAAACACTCTTTTCAAAACTGTGCTCGGAAGAACAGAAATCTATAAGGTTCAGTTCAACCTATAGAGAACAGAGAGTACAACTCAGCGTGAAGATCAACTTTAACAGGACCATGTCTTCATGGCTATGATGACCCAGAATGATGGGGTAAAACTCACTGAACAAAGCTTTCCGTCCTAAACAGCAGCCAGAAATTACTTGCTGAAATCATAATCTTCAATAAGTATTTGAAATGCTTAAGGTATGAAAGCATACTAAAATACCACTGTTTTTAATAGGAGAAAGATGTCTAAATAATTACCTTTATTAGGCTTGGGAATTAGGCACCAAATTGATCTGTTTTTGTTGGTTCTCTAAAAAGAGACTTGGGACTCTTTCTAAGTTTCCTAAAACATATCCCTGAGGAGTTCACCCTTATGATTAAATTGATAAAATTATTAATGCAAGTCTACTTTCTAAAATTCAAGTTATCCTCCTTATTGGATACTGAATTCAGACTGTATCACGTTGTTTGAATCTCTGGTTTCCTGAAAATTGCATCCCATTAAATGGCTGGTGACAGCTTGAAAGTCATTGTCTGTGATGTAGAAAGTATCCAACTTTTAAATGGATTAATGTTCAAAGATCAATGAGAAAACCCATTGAAAGAAAGACGTCTATTAGTACTATTGAGTTCACGATGGTCAATTGGCCACTACTTTTTAAAATGAAATGCTTCTTTTAACATAACATTTAATTCTGAAGGTTGTGTTTTCCAAATTATTATTAATTTCATCCCCGTTTTGAATATTAACCCAATTATGGTCCCTACTCCTACACTTTCCATCTCTTTGCTGAAGCGTCCATTCACCAACATACTGTATAGACCAATTGCTTCACTTAAATTTTTATGATTTAATTCTTTACTTTTTCACATTTCCTTCTAGCATCTTCATTTTTGGGCACACTTACGCAGCAGTATCAGATTTTGGCTCATAGGCTGTTATTCTATGAATTCGATCCAACCATTTAAATACATGTTTAAAGGTCTGGAGGAAAAGCTTACACTACTTTGACAGAATTAATGTTGTAGTTCTAACCATAGATGTGTTTTTCATTTGCTTTAACAATATAAGCACACTAAGTTCCCTCCCCCCAGAACCTGTCATGTTTTGTAATTCCAAACATGGTGTTCTACCATCCTCTCCCTTCCCCCTTCCCCCTTCCGCACCACTTCCTTTAAAAAGAATTGTTTTTGGACCCAGAGGTTTACTCCAGCGCGGAATAGGAGTCCTTGGTCAATGTGGTGCTGAGGACAGGCTCAGTTACGTGGAAATATTTATGAACCACCAAGTGGAGACCAAAACAAACACCCTTTTTTAATAGCAAGCACAAAACAAGAGTGTCCTTCAATGAATTTTTTCTAGGGCAATATTTGAAAATGCTATTAAGTTTGAATTTCATCCCTCACCAAGCAAATTTCTTATGCTGTACTAACTTTGTGTTCAGAAAGTCAGTATTACGGGTGACTCCACTATTCTGGTTCTCCAAAATATAGCAATCTGACTTTCAAATGAAGTTACTTACATTTTTTTCATTTCATTAATATATATGACATTAAAACCAGCATACTTAACTCTCCTTTAATTCAATGTACCATGGGGAGAAGTGTTTGAACATCTGAGCTTAAGATATCAGCTTTTTAAAAAGAAAAAAATCACACGTACATAACCTCTAAATTGTATTAAATAGCTGTTTTAAATTGTCACCCTATATTATAGAAATTCCCTCATCAGAATTTCAGTGGTTGGAATTATAGAATACATATTCAAACAGGGTAAAATGGGTCAGTAATCCAAGTTATTTGTTATTTCCTGCTAAATTATTTACTTCCTCGGATTTGGGGATAAGAAGAAAGAGACCCAGCTATTCATTTCTGTTTGTAAATTTCAGATCCCTCTTCTGGCTAATGTAAGCAGAGATGAAATTTATTTAAGGATGTCAGGAGACTCACAGAATCAACAGAAAACTGGAAAACCATGGTCAGAAAAATAGGAAAAACACAGTCATGTGTGCGTGTGCGCGCGCGCACACACACACACACACACACGGCCATAGGAACCTCATTCAGCTCATGTTGCAGAAATCGTCGGGGGCACATGTTGGCATGTTGGCTGGTAGCCCTAGAGTGAACTCAATCAATGGGCACCAGACACAAGCATGTTGGCTGGTGGCCCTAGAGTGAACTCAATCAATGGGCACCAGACACAGGCATGTTGGACGAGCAGAGAGCAGACTATACAACCACAACCTGGCTGCTCGGGAGTAGAGAGAGAAAGTAACGGGCAGCCCGCGATGGAAAGCAGAAAACTCTTCTATCAATGCTGTGTGTGATGACAGATACCCTGGTACATGAAGAGTTCACACCACGGGAGGCGAAGAAAACATCACTACCTGTGAATTGGTAATAAAGAATGAACTCTTTCTAGATCTTTTCTTTCCACTAAACAATAATGTGTTGTTGTGTGTTGTCCTGTCCATTGTACACAAAGTGAAGACAGCTCTGGCTGTCATCTTTGACCACCTACAAGGGGATGTCCTGGATATTGCCTTCAGATGCGTACTTGAAGATATATGCATTGTGGCTGGTCACAGTGGCTCACTGGTAATCCTAGCACTCTGGGAAGCTGAAGCTGGTGGACCGCTTGAACTCAGGAGTTAGAGACCAGCCTGAGCAACAGCAAGACCATATGTCTGCTTACAATAGAAAAACTGGCCAGGTGTTGTGGCGGTGCCTGTAGTCCCAACTATTCAGGTGGCTGAGGCAAGAGGATTGCTTTGAGGTTACTGAGAGCTATGACACCATGGCACTCTACCCAGGGGGACAAAGTGAGATTCTGTCTCAAAAAAAAAAAAAAGAAAAAGAAAAAGAAAATATTCATTTTCAAAGAAACTCCAATCCTCAAACAACATGTTAAAATGCTTTCTTGGTGTGGTATGAAGAATAGGAAGAATAGGGCTCCCTTCTGCCCCCCTACAGGATGTTGGCCTCCTAATCTCCATAACCAATGATGACGTTACTTGCCTCAAAAAGCAATGTTGCAATTAGGAATAAGATCCAGGATTTCAATATGGGGAAATAATCCTGGATTATCTAGGTGGGCTCAGTCTTACAACATGAGTCTTTCAGAAGCAGATTACCATACCTAAGCTGTGGTTAGGGAGAGAACAGGATTGGCTCAGACAGATGCAACATTATTGGCTTTGAAGATGAAAGAAGGCGGCCATGAACCAAGAAAGGCAGCCAGCTTCTAGAGGTGGGAAAGGGAAGGAAAAAAGATTCTCCCTGTAGCTTCCAGAAAGAAAGGCAGCCCTGCTAAAACCTTGAATTAATTCCTGCAAGGGCCATCTAAACTCTGACCTCCAGAACTGTGAGATGATAAAATCTTGTTGTAAGATGCTATGTTTGGAGTAGTTTGTTGCTTTTGAGGGCAGCAATAGAACATAACAGTTGCTCTGCAAGTGACTAGCGTGTTTTCCTCTCTTTGCATCACATTTGAACCAGATGAGACTCAGGAAGAGGAAGAGGTTTTTCACAAAATGAAATTCATCTGTTTCAGCTAACATGCCTGATCTAGTCCTAATTTCCTGCAACAAGATTGCACGAGTTAAATTATAACGCTCCTCTCCTGCACATCCATCACTCTGAAATTGTCAGTTTTGAGGATCTTTATACAGTACACATCATAGGAAAGATTTTCTAAAAAATAAATATTTTGTATTGCTTATTAAAAATCTGCACTTTATAAAAACATATAAATGTCAATACCAAAAAAAAAAAAATAAGGCATTATTGCAATGCACAGTGTGCTTTGGTCTTCTGTTGAAAAACAAAACATGCGGACAACAGATTTATCTGTAATTTAGGTTGAATTTTCAATGCTTTATTATCTCATCTTGTCAAATCTATGCCGTTACCCCTTATGTAAGAATTGTCAGGCATATTCTTACATGCCTGGAGGAGGAATCTTCATCTTGGGGCAAAGCTACATTGCAAGTTACAAGCTCTGTAAGACGGTGCTATTTTAGAAGCGGTAATTCCCCAAAAGCAAAGAAGGAAAATGAGAAGGAAGAGGAAGGGAAATCTTAGTGCACGCTGCAATTAATCCTGGAGCTGGAAGGAAGCCTGATGACAAATTTTTCTCAGGTACATCCCCATGTAAACTTATATTATAAATTTGTAACTTTATATGGGTAGTTATTCCTTCATGACTATCTGTCCTTAATAATGTAAAATAGGGTGGATGCATTCAATTTCATGTCATCACCCAGGATGACGTTGGTGAATATGGGGAAAGTCCATGATTTTTCATTGTTTTAGGGTAGTTTTTGAATTTGGAGTAATACATCCATTTCTCAAACTTAGAGAAAATACATATGAAAATATGTAAAATCAAGGTGTAGGCTTTGTCTCATCAAGGAAAGGTAAATGTCTAGGTGAAATGTTGACAAACCATCCACATCCTTAATATAAATGTAGTATTCCAAAAATCAAATTTCATTCAACAGAAAGCTCACTTCATTATAACTAAAGATAAATCCAGAGACATTCAGGGGAAATAGGCCAACTAATTTTATGTACGTGTTGTTCTTACTGTAAGAACTATACTGGTTGAAGTTTTAAAATAAGTTCTATCTGAATACATAGGTAGTTTGAGTTATATATGGTTATATATATAGTTTTATAGAGCATTATATAATTACATACAACATATAATTTATAGGTAGTGATATAATATTTTACATATATTGAATTCATTGCTGGGAGCATGTATAAAAAATACCTGCACCACCTAAAATTTTAATGAACAGAATTTTTTAACTTTTATGGTTCAATTTACCAATCTTTTTCCTTTAAGTCGGCATATTTGGTGTTATGTTTAAGGAAGCTTTTGAAACCACAAATGCAGGAAAACCACCCATCACATGTAACTCAGAATCTTTGTTCATTCATCCCATTGAAATCAACAGTCCATTTGGAATCATTTAGGTATCCTGGAGAAAGAATAAAGATGTATTTTTACTACAGTGTACACCCAACTGAGCTGGTGACATTTGTTGAAATGTCTATTTTTCTCTCCAATCTTCGTTATGACTTTTCATAAATTGCGTGTTTGGGTAAGTGTGTATGTCTCTCTGTGATCTCCATTATAATCCACTGGTTTAGTTTCTGAATCTATTGCCAATACCACACTGTGTTACTTACTGTAGCTGTAAACGTTTCTCGATATTTGGTAACGTTGGGTTTTTATGTCAGTAAAGTAATTGTACCATTATTGTTATTCACAGTACTCACTGGAATTTCTAGATATTTTTAAACTCCTAAATGTATTTTAGAATAATTTAAATACTATTCATTCTGAAAAATGCTACACTTTTACAATGAAGACTGTGTTGCATCTACAAATAAAATGTTCCCATCTAAAAATATTTTCATTATTATTGATTTGCAATTTCTTCAATAATATTTTATTGCATGTGATTTTATGAACTTGATTCCTAAAGTTTAAATATAAGTCAATGTTTTTCCATTGATTTTAGGGAAAACGTAGCATGATTTTTGTTGCTTCTTTGAAAATGTTATGTCTTTTTTCTCTTGTTTGCACAATTTTTCTATTTGTCAGAGGTCTTCAGCATTTTCATTGTAATGTGTCTATGTGTGATTTTTCTTTGTCTACCCTTTGAGGATTCATCCCTTCTTGAATAAAAAATTTGAAATCTTCTTCAGCTTTGGGAAATTCTTGGTAAATGTCCAAATTATTTCTCTCTTTTTTGGGTGCACCGGTTAACTTTCCAGACATTCACACCATGTCCTATTTGTTTCTTATGCTCTTCTACTTTTCATTGAGTCATTTTTAATAATATGCTTGATCTATTTTCTATATCCTTCTCTCCTGCTGTTCCCAATCTATTGTTAGATCCATATAGTTCATTTATTTCAATTACTTAATCCTTATTCCATTGACATGTATACTGATTTTCTGATGATAGTATCCACTCTGTAACCTATTTTATTGAACATACTCATCAATTATAAACTCTCCTTGTATTATCATACTGTTATTTCTTATCCTCCTGGATTCTGGCCTCCTGAGTCTTATGTACATTGGTAGCTCTTCCACACTTCTGAAAGATATGTTTGTATTTTGTCTTTACATTCAAGCTTTTTTCCATGGGAGGATTAGTCTTCAACAAGCTACTCCACCTCACCAAAAGCAGAACTATCATCATTTTGTACATTAAGATGGAAACACACATAACATCTAGGACATATATCAAACACAGATCACAATTAAGGTAACATTTCCCTACTCTAATTGCAGAAATAAAACTTAGGGGCTTAAATACCTTTCTCAGATGCCCACTGAAGTTTATTACCATATTTTTCCATGTGCTCTTCTCAGGGGTGAGGAATTATAAGTGGCTGGAAATCTTTGCAGATCCGTGGAATCCTAGGAGGCACCTGCACTGTTGGCTGCATTCACAGACATCACTGCTCATCAGCTAGCAGGATGTTCTAGTAACGGTTGTCAGCATGTACCTCGAGTCAACACACATGTTCTCTGTGTAACCACTGGGGTACCTGATAAGAACACAAAGTGGAAAAGGCCTGATGGTGAAGACTGGACCCTACCCAGCCAACAACAGCCAGCACAACAAGTGTTAGGAAAGGACTTTCGGACTTGCTACCTCCATCTCCTGAGCAGAGTGTGATTCAGGTACAGTAGAGCATGATGGAAGTGTGGAGAAAGTGCTTCACAGAATTGAAATATGGGCATGAAAAAGTAATACACACATTTAATATATAATAAATCTGGCAATGTGTCAGGTAGCACTGGCAACATTGATGTAGACAGGGAAAAGAAAGGATTTAAATATCAGGGCACTTGTAGGGATGGCTGCCAGAGGACAAGTCAAAGGCCAGAAAAGATATTAAATACAAATAAGGACTGTTGAGGAGTTCAGAGTATCTAGAACATGAAGTAAATGGATTGCAATGATGAAGGAAAAAATTACAAAAGAAAATAAAGGCTAGATTGGGAAGGAGGTTTTAATATTCCTATTTAATAGTAAGGGAGTAAATATATGGACTTTGGTGTAATTGCAAACAAAACTAATTATAAAAATAATAATCATCGGGGTGGTGCCTGAGGCTCAGGGAGTAGGGCGCTGGCCCCATATGTTGAGGGTGGTGGGTTCAAGCCCCGGTCCCGGCCAAAACTGCAAATAATAATAATAATAATCATCATCATCATTATCATCACCATCATCATCCAAACCCACATCACTTCAAGAGAATACAGAATACATGTGCATTCCTGGAATATTTGACTTATTTGGCTTGTTTTTGCTGCCTGCAACTTTTTTTCTTGTAGAAATTCGCATGTGCCCATAAAGTAGACAGTTAAATCCCATTAATGATTAATATTGTTTCAAAATAGAAATCCATGAATCATTGTTTATACAGAAGTGAGCTCTAATATCATGAATGAATAATACAAAAATATTACACAGAGGGATTCAGACTCATTCTGTGACTAGAACTGTAGATGACATTTGAATGAGCTGTACAAATTATTTTACTAAGAAATCAGTCTGTATACAGAACAGAAAAATAACTGGGTTGAAGGCATCTAGATTAATATGATGAAGGCAGTGGAATTTTATATTCTGGTAAGGACGTTAGACTGTAGGTTCAGTGTAAATAGTTAAAAGTCTATGACTGTCAAGGTTATTTAAATCATATGAGCCTCACTGGTCCTATCTGAAATATGGGAATATTCTCAAGTTGCACGAAGCAATATTATCTCAGTTGGTGAATACAATTTCCAATTCACACTTATTCTTTCAGACTTGATGCTATCTTAATGTTGGAATATTTAGGGATTTGTGTTTGAATGGAGAACAATCGTACCCGTTGCCCTTAACATTCCATAATGTCAATTTGACAAATGTATATGTTAAAATTTCAGGAAAATTCTGCAATAATGTTTTTTAAAATATGCCATGGAAATACTACAAAGCTAACATATCTGTTGATGATTGTTAGAGTGTAAAGTTCTATACAATCATTATGTTTTCTCATTACCTTAAAATTCTTGACTAATAATAAATAACTGATGTTTATTTTGTATATTTATCAAATGAACTTATAATTTTTCATCTTGCATCATCAGTGATAGATTTCATTATTTTAAAGAATGCTATTATTATCTGCTTCTTTTTAAAACCACTGGTTTGTATCAGATTTAGAAACACAAGGATTTTAATTTTTTTTAACCAGCTAAATCACATAATAAGCAACAGTGCATCGCAGTGACTCACAGTGGTAGCTCCTGGGTCCTCCCTGTCAGAACACCTCCCTGCACTGCCTCTTTTCACTCTCCAGCCTGCCTGTTGGAGTTCTATTTCTGCCCAGACCTTCTCTGCCTCCTCGGGACTTACCATAGGTCAAGGGTATCTTCTCTTCTCAATTTACATTGACCTATGTGATCTCTTCTTGAATCACAAATATGTCTTAAAAATAGGTACTGATGACCCTTAAAAATATGCCTAACTCAGTCCTTTCTCTGGAGGTCCAGCCTTTACACCTGTACATAGGTAGAGGAAAGATGAGTCTACTTGAATATCTTCAGGACAGAGATGGGAACCCTTGCCCTGTTTGGTTAAGATCTTGACACTACATCTATGGCTTCCTCGTAAGGGACATATCTGCCTGTCATGTGATTCCAACTAGGAATCCTGTGGTGGACCCTTGATTTTCTACACTGTCTTCTGGCCCTGGCCATTCCCTTCTGTTCACCTGCTGAGACCCTGAACCTGATGGCCTCCCTTGTCCAGTCATGTCTCGGAGACCTCACTGCAATGGGCCCAGGCTGAAATTCCTGATCCTGTATCACGACCATCAAGACGTTAGCAGTAGCACCACAATCCTTACCCACGCCACTTTGACAAGCCATCACACCGTCTCCTCTTAGTCGGCAGGGTCTGGTTAGTATATGAATAATCCTGTAGTCGTTCTGTCATTTAAAATCTCAGCATCAACTTTCAAAAAAATTACTGTGAAATGTAACTAAGATGCAAAAGTGCGCAGATCAGGTAAAGAACAACAATAAAGTATAGGCTGCGGGTCTACCCCTGACCTCAGGCGCACAAAGCGGGGGGTGATCCTCGTGTAGTTCCTCTTCCCAGAGTCAGGGGTCACCACCATCCTGAAATGTGTAGTAATTATACTCTCTACATTTTCCCTCATTATCCAGTTACACTTTCTGCATTAAGACTCTAACCAGTTTGGTGTATTTTAGACACTACATAACTTGGGAACATATTGTATTTACATGCTGAAATTTCTTTCTTTCCCTTAAGACTATGTTTGTGAGTAAGAATCCGTGCTGTGAGTGCATAAGGTTGTATGCACATATTATATGTTTCTCCTTACTTCTCAATGTAACCCAGGCTTTTTTTAAAATTGAACTACCCATGTATCCCATAAATAACCCCACTGTGTCCAAATCACATTATTATTTTAATACACAACTAGGTTAAATTTGCTCATAGTGTAATCTATGATTTAATTTATTCTTCTTCAAGTTTGCATCTATTATTTGCATCTACTATATTTGCATCTTTAGTTTCTAAAGTGGCATTTGTCCTATTTGCCTTTACTATGTGTTATTTCTTATTTAAATTTGTTTTATATGCATTTTTATATCTTTAATCCTGATTTAATACTCATTTCTTCCGTATTTTGAGAAAACAATGTATTTCCCCATGTTGAATAGTTTTGTTTGTTTTTAAGGCACTAAAGTCAGGCAGTTAAGTCTTCATCATAAGAAACATTCTAACTCATTGGATACAAATCTAGGCTTTGCTATTTGCTATTTGCTAGCTATAGCACCTTCCAGAACCAATATACCAGCTGTGTGTCTGTGTTCGTGTGTAGGTGTGCTGAAGAAACAAGCACAAATAGAACCTGGAACCTGTTGCCAAATTATTTTGTAGAAGTAATGTGGGAAAAGTTAAGGTGGTGAATGGTGGTGGCACAAAACCTGATTTCAAACCTCCCCTCTGCTGTGCCCTGGCTGTGTGGTCTTGTGGAGCTTGTTACACCTCTGGTGCGTAAGTTTCCTCATCTGAAAAATATATTGAATAATAATATCAGGTGTGAAGGCTTTTTTGCTATAGAGATTAATGAGTTCCTTTTTGTAAAGCATGCACAGTAGTTTTGGAGAATGGTAAGTGCCACACATGTGTTTGCTAAGTAACTAAAATAAACAAGGACGCCTGGGTTCCTTTTCACCTCCCTTCCTGAGGCCTAAAATCCAAATTGAATGCGTGGTTCTCATTTACAGGTTACGCTCTGTAAGCTCATGCTTAGTACAGTTTGTTTCATTTTTACTTTTCGTTTTTGTACCAACACGAGTCGCTGTCTGTCTTTATTTTTTGGTCGTCTTAGTATTTGTTCAATTCTGTCAGCGTGATTCTCAGATAAAACCTATGCAAAGTGCTCTGTTCAATACAGAGGAGGTGTGAAAATCGAGTTAAAGGTGCGCAAAACATTGATTTTTATTTCAGTATGTCAGTTTCTCATTAGATATGGTTTGGTCTGAGGACTTGTGGTGATGAAATGGCTCACTTAATATAAAATGGAAAAGGTGATATTTATACCTCGTTAATGTCATGTTTAAAGTTGAATGTTGTCAGGGGCCGTGCCCGGGCCCGGCACGCCCCTGAGTAACAACATCGCGCTGAGAGGAAGTACATCCCCTGCGGCTTTAATGATAAACAAGTTTAAGGAAGTAACCCTAATTGGCCCGGAGGCCGCATGCTGCGCTC
>CAUYPK010153700.1:0-29826 GCA_963574355.1 Loris lydekkerianus | reverse complement strand
GGATTATATTGAATGCTTTTTTTGCATCTTTTGAGAGGATCATATGGTCTTTATTTTTGCTTCTGTTAATATGGTGGATAACATTTATGGACTTGGGTATGTAAAACCAGCCTTGCATCCCTGGGATGAAACCTACTTGATTACGATGTATACGTGCTCAATTCTTGCCCACAAGCACATCTACTGTCTCAGGGATGAAATTGGGCATGCTGATACGATTACAACTGTTAAGCAAACCACAAGGCTACAGAAGGGAGAGGATTTTTAAGAACTCTATCCTCCCTCATCAGAAACAGGAAATCTGCTCACACACATAACTAGCAACTGTGGCAATAAACAACTACAAACAAACAAACAACTAAGAAAATCACCACACTAAGGATACCTCTTAATATAACCAAGGCATCCATCCAGAACCTAGACCTCCACTGAAGCATCCACAAGCAAAGCCAAGGGTTCTTATCCAACAAGTACTGCAGACTAACACTCTTTTGAGGGGAATTAAAATGCTCCAACAATAATAGCAACAAAGAGTCCCAGACCAAATGGATTCACATCTGAATTTTACCAGACCTACCTAGAAGAGCTGATACACATACTGCAGAAATTATTTCACCACATTGAGAGATAGGGGATGTTTTAAATTATTCTAGAGATAATTTTCTTATTCTGACCTATAAATGATAAATGTGATAGCTTGATGGAGCCTGATCTCTGATCACCTCCCAATTCTAGTGTTCAATGTTGAAATAAAATTTAAGAAATCTGCAGATTGTATATTTCAGGTTGCTAGTAATGAAATGGATTTCCATTATCCAAGCAGTGTCATGCTTTGAATACACAATTTCAAATATTGCAAATCTTTTGTTTCTCAGAAACACTCCATAATTTGCACTATGGTTCATAAAACATTGTTTTTTAGAGCTATTGCTCTATCTATCTTGCCGGTATGTCTGATTCTAGACTTCCTTTACTCTTCCTTATTACTTTTTGCTATACCCTTTCTGATGTTTTTTATTTATTTTTTTTTTTTAAGACAAAATGTCACTGTCTCCAGGGCTAAGGTGGCCAGTGCTGTGATGTCATCATATCTCACAGCAACCTCAAACTCTAGTGATCTTCATACCACAACCTCTTGAGTAGCTGGTACTACAGGCACTCACCACAACGTTTCTATTTTTTGTCAGTAAGGGTCTTTCTCAGGCTGATCTTGAACTCCTGAGCTCAAGCAATCCATCCTGCCTTGGCCTTCCAGAGTACTATAATTACAGGGATCAGCTACCACATCCAGCTTATGATCTAGTATTTTTTAATGTACTCTGCCTAAGATTTACCTCTAATAGACATAAACCATTTGTCATTTTTGAGATTTGGCTTTATTTTGTAGAGCTCCATTACCTCTAGTGCATATTGATATCACATTTCGGTTTTATTTTTTGATTTATATTCTTTACACGTTATTTTTATTTGTCTTTATTTGATATTAGAATAAATCATGGTTGTTCTTTGCTATGTCTATAATATGGTGCTTTATAAACGCCATGACATAGTATTAGAAATTGTAGTACTGATTATTATAGTTTAGTTTTCTATAATGTATACTCTTTCTTCAGAATTTATACATTGTTTTTATTGCCAATGTATGTATCCTTGAAATTATCAGACTTCCCCTTATGTAACTTTTTCTGTTATTTTAACTCATTTAGACTTGCCTCAATCATTTGTTGGAAAATTATCTTTGAAATATTATATATGCCATAATAGTTACTTAACTTTCTTTAGGATACATTTTCTGACTTAATCTTTCAAGAATATAGAGCTCCCTATCCAAGTTACTCTTAACTTGCTAGAGGCTTCAGATATTCTATATGGAAAATTAAAATATTTAAAATTAAATGATATCTTTTAGATGACCTTAGGAAGATACTGGAATAAACACAATCAATATTATTTGCTATATTCAGTGATGAATGTAATGCTTCTTTTCACATGATTTTTAAAAGTGCAACAATTAGAAATCTAGAATCCTCTAAAAAACCTAATGAGGTTTCCTTTTTTTTTTTTTAATACAATAAGTACATGGATTTATATGCATGTGAAGTATTTCAGTTCTATTTTTTTATTTTTATCAACATTCAAATTGTCCTGACTTTTTTAGGAAACTCCTCATTTAATATTTTGACAATTGCTAAATAAATGAAAATATCCAGCATTTATCCTGTCTGCCTTTATAAGAATTTTCTTTCAAAGGGTGACCAAATATTGTGGAGAAACATCACCTTATGGAAATATTCCAATTAATAAATGGAGAAACTAGTATAGAATTAACATGCCATGATTTATAACCCATAATTATTAGTAAATCTAGGCAATGGTCATTGAGTAACTACTAATCATAAAGAGAGACTTTTTATACTTCTTAATTGAAATACACAATAATTAGATACTATTTTCAAAAAAGTAAAACTTAAATCTGATGAAGCTTTAAAATATTACTAAAAATTATAGAAAATACAAGTAAAAGAAGACTATGCTAAATGTGGGAATACAGTTAGCAAAATCCAGACTGTGAGAGACTATAAGACAACTCAATAAATATTTTGAAAAAAAGAAAATAAAAAAAGTAACAACTACTATATTATTGATTTTCTCTACTATTATCAGCTATTTATAAATCCAATTTTCCAACAAAAGTCTGCCTCCAGTTGATTACAAAAATAAAAAAAAAAAATAAAAAAGAAAAAGAAAAAATGAAGCAAGACTAGCCTGTAAGATTATGGTTTCCTTCATGATCATTTGGTTTTCTTAAAGATCGTGTGGTTTTTATATTTCAGAGGAGATATATGAAAAACATAAATAAATAGAATTTTACAGGACCAATCATGATTTTTCTAGTGATTTTATTTTGTTGTTTCACCTTATTGCATATCTGATTTTTTGTTGATATTTATTTATCAATGTCTCTGGACATTCTTTAATTATAAAACATCTATTTTAAGTAATTTTTCAATGAGTAAAACCTAAATACATTTCAGGGAGCTCCTACTTAAAGTTAGGCTATAATGAATCACATTAGAAGGTGAATGATACTATATATCTGTTCTATGAGATCAGTTTAAATTTCTGAAGACTGACTTTTTAAAGTAAATTTCAGTGGAAATATAACAATTGTGTACTTAATCCCACACTGGAAAATAAACTCAGACATACTGTGAAGACACAATAGCTGTTTTGCTACATTGTATGAAACTATCATACCATTTTTAGAGACAGGTAAGGCAAGATATATGTAACTTTTGCATGTTATATTGAAATGACTGATTTGCATTTATCTGCATAGGAATATCATCTTGTGCAATATTGTAAAAAATATAATTTATACTATTTTATTAAACTTTGCATTTCTATTATCCTGAATAGTGACTGGAACAGTGGAGAATCTTGGCAAATGTTTATTGAACTACAAGAACTCTGTATGATAAAATAAGAATAGATGAGGTATACCATATCCCAAACTGTTGGTTATTAAATAAATTTATTCCTGATATCATTGATACTGATTTGATTTAACTTTAGTTCATGTTTAAATATTTTTATCTCTTTACATGTGACAATAGTTCAAATGTTAAAAAATTGTTTGTTTTTACATGTTGATGACAATTTTTCAAATATATTTATATATTTTGACATTTTTAAGATGGTCAAAATTTAAGAATGAGTAAATATTAATTTACTCCCAAATTATTACTTATTAATACAAATAAATAAATTAGAGATGAGACTGAGAACAGAATATCTGAAGTTAACGCTGTTGTGTTTGGTAAATTACTATTATTTGAACTATTTCCTTATTACTTTTACAAGGTTCATGTCTTTTTTTTTTTTTTTTTTTAATGGTTTCAGGTTAATTTGAAGGTACAGAGAATAAGGTTACCATGTTTTAATTTGTTAGGTAAAGTCCCTCTTATAATTGTGTCCCGACCCCAAGACGTGTGCCAACCCACCAACACTGTACCCATTAAGTGGGAGCACACCTTTTAAAAGATTCGTTTATACTTCCAAAATAAATTAGTACATAAGCTTACAAGTAAATGTATATATTTGCCATAAAAATGATATCTTTTAAAACCACAGTTCATACCAATTCTTTTATTTTTTCAAATGCACTATTTTACTACTTACGTTCTCAATTTTTTATGGATTTTCATTATAATAGTTTATTTATTTATTTATTTATTTTTGCAGTTTTTGGCCCGGGCTGCGTCTCAACCCACCACCTCCAGTATATGGGGCCAGTGCCCTACTCCTTTAAGCCACAGGAGCTGCCCCATTATATTATTTTTAAAATGTTTTAAAAGTTGTTTTTTCTTTGAAGGATCCTGCTACAATTGATTGATTTATAAGGCAAAACTAATAAAATTAAAAGAAAAAAACTCAAATGTGAAATAAAATAGAATTTTATACATGCATCTTGCTGCTCAGCCGGATCATCTGCTCACTGGGCAAGAGAAAGCCAATATCTGGAGATGGAGGATTTACAGCAGAGAAAGAATTTATTCTGCATAGACTTAAGTGGGGATATGAAAGGAATTCCTCAAATCTGCCTCAGTGAGAATTGGGGAAACAAAAAAGAATTTTTGAGCTTTTGCAAAATTTTAATAGAAATTTATAATCATAGGATTCACCCTAAATTTACACATATTTCTTTTTCTTTCTTTCTTTTTTTTTTTTTATTGTTGGCGTTTCATTGAGGGTGCAAAGAACTGGGTTACACTGATTGCATTCGTTAGGTAAAGTCCCTCTTATAATTGTGCCCCATCACCAAAGGTGTGTCACGCCCCATGACCTCCCGCCCCCTCCCTCTTTCCCTTACACTGCCCTCTCCTTCCCTGGCCTCCCACCTTGTACTAGCTCATCAATTGTCCTCATATCGGAATGAGTATATATGATTCTTGCTTCTCCATTCTTGTGTTGCTTAACCAAGAAGAATGTGTTCCACCTCCATTCATTTTACTACAAAAGATGTAACGTCTCCATCTTTTTAATGGCCGAATAATATTTCATGGTATACATATACCTGCTTGTTAATCCATTCCTGGGTTGGTGGACATTTAGGCTGTTTCCACATTTTGGCGATTGTGAATTGAGTTGTGATAAACAGTCTAGTGCAAATGTCCTTATGACAAATTCAAATGCAATTTTCCAAGTAGTTTCAGTTATATTTGTCAAAGTAGAACTATTATTTATATATATATAAATATTTTATATATATATAATATATATATTTAAGCACTCTAAAATTAATAGTCTGTGAACAATTTTAACTTTTTTCTCCTCCTTTTATTTATTCCTTTGTTTCTCTTTCTTTCTTCGAAAATTCTAATGTTTGACATGGTTTTGAGTTTAAGATGGCAAAGAATTAACAGTAGCAACTACTGAGGAAGATAATTGGACCCAAGGAATCCTAAACCCTATTAAAACGTATAAAGAAAAAACAGCTGAGAATTTCGGGATCTACATATGATACCCAAAGAGCTAAGAAAATTAACAGGATGGAAGAAATTAACAAGATGAAAGAAAATAGAGTCTGTACAGAGGACTGGCAGATTAAGATGTTTCAGCACCATGGACAGTGAAGAGGTTTGTGATTATCAGTGTCAGGATTCCAACAAAATAATCCGCCCTGATAGCAACTAAGGAGATGCCATACTAGATTACTAAAGGAACGTGCTAAGCCCTGCAGACTTGTTTTGTTTTTATGATGAAAACTGAATTTAATACTTTGCTTAACTCTCTGAGTTCCTGACTTCACATAGTTTTTGGCCCCAGTTATCATTTTACTTTTAAGATTGTACCTTTAAAAATGTTATTTTTTTATACTTTAGTTTTTGTGGTTGTTTTCATTAGGATGGCTGGTCCAGTATATAGTCACTGTAATGGTAAAAATGAAGCACAGAATAATTTTTTCATAGTGTTTTTCTGTGAAAGGAAGGATATATGTAGGGGAATATCAGGTACAAAGGAAAGAAGTAACATATGGTTAACAGACAGAAGAATTGAGCAATACATTCAAACTCTTAAAGAGTAAAAAGTTTTTTAATCTAGTGGTTTTTTTATGAACAAAGACTTTTGAGGTTTTTGAAAAATAAAAGTTTCCCTATTATTGGCTTTTTTCATGTTGATTAATTTGAGTTCTCTGTAGATCCTAGTTACCTATTATTTTAGATATGTATTGGAACAAGATGAAATGACCAACACAGTGGTGTAAGGAATGTTAATGGTGACATTTATGATAGGAGAGAAAGGCCATCCAAACTGCAGTCTCTTATATTATTGACCATTGATTTAGAAAATTTTTACAGAAGTTCTGTTACATAGGTTGAAAGGAATGTCAGAGGTCAGAATTCACTAAGTATGATGGTATATTATTATAAATGGATGGGAAACCATAGAATATTTTTTGAACTTTAGGGAAATAAATAAAATTATAAAAAAATTGTAGAACACTTTTTCTGATTTTTATTTATATTTATTTATTTACTTATGTATTTTTATTGTTTGAGATTCATGGAGGGTAAAAAGAATTAGGTTACACTAATTGCATTTGTAAAATAAAGTCCCTCTTATAACTTTGTCCTTCCCTTAAGAGGTGTATCATACACCATGATCCACACTCCTCCCGTTCATCCCCTCTCCCCACTCATCATTCCCCTACTCTCCTACTTCCCCCTTACATTAGACCTACTGCCTTCACATAAGAATTGAGTACATTGGATTCTTGCTTTTCCAAATTTGTAATGCTTTACTAAGAAGAATGTATTCCACCTCTGTCCAGGTTAATACAAAAGATGTAAAGTCTCCATATTTTTAATGGCTGAGTAGTATTCCATGGCATGCATATACCACAACTTGTTAATCCATTCCTGGGTTGGTGGACATTTAGGCTGTTTTCACATCTTGGCAATTGTAAATTGAGCTGTGATAAACAGTCTAGTGAAAATGTCCTTATGATAAAAGAACATTTTTCTTCTAGGTAGATGCCTAGTAATGGGATTGCAGAATCAAATGGTATATCTAATTTGAGTTATGTGAGGATTCTCCATACTTCCTTCCAAAAAGGCTGCAATAGCTTGCATTCCCACCAGCAGTGTGAAAGTGTTCCCTTCTCTGCCTATCCATGCCAGCATCGTAAGCTTTGAGATTTTGTGATGTGGGCCATTCTCACTGGGGTTAGGTGATATCTCAGGGTAGTTTTGATTTGCATTTCTCTAATAATTAGAGACGATGAGTATTTTTCATATGTTTGTTAGCCATTCATTCATCTTCTTTAGAGAATGCTGTATGCATCTCGTTTGCCCAGTGATGTAAGGGTTTGTTCACTCTTCTTCTGTTGATTAATTTGAGTTCTCCGGAGATCCTAGTTATCAAGCTTTTGTCCTATTCATAATATACAAATATCCTTTCCCATTGTGTAGCTTGTCTGTTTGCTCTGCTTGTTGTCTTCTTAGCTGTACAGAAGCTGTTCAGTTTAATTTTAAATACAGTTTTATGGACAGAAGATTAGGTAGTCAGGGTCTGCTAATTGACCAGTTTCAATGCAAAACCATCAGTCCCTTCATATGGGCTGCTATCTAGGTGGAATTCAGGACCTTGGACAAAGGGTCCAAGACTAGTTGAGTCCGTTCTTTTTCTTGGTGTGTCCATTACTGCGATGAGGGACCTGGAAGATTTCTCAAAAACTATTTCAGGTTAAAGAAGCAAACAGAAGAAACAGTGATTATTATTAAATAAACGAGGGGGAAACAGCTGATTATGATCATTATTTTAGCTAGCCTTCTTCTTGGCAGAATTTTGGGAGCCCTTCCTCCAGTTCTCACCTTGCACACTTTCATCAATTTGTAAGTGTGGTTTCATAAATATTATTCATATTATTTTAGTTTTGCTTTCATTTTATAAAAGATGGTCAAATATTCCCAAAATTATTTAAGTTAAAATATCTTCTGTGTTTTTCTCCAACAAATGAAGAAATTAGCTACTTAACTCCTAAGTTCAAAAGACAAATGGTCATCTACACCAACAATAACAGATGGGTTTTCTTATTTAGAATAAATGCTAAGGAGAGTCCTATAAAGGCATGGCTTTCAGCTGCATATTTTGGAATAGAAACTTTATCAGAAAATGAACCCTGAAGGGTTTTTCTTTCTTTTTCTCTCTCTTCCTGTCACTCTCTTTGTTAGATTCACTTCTGAATGTCCAGCAGCTAATACTATTAATCAAATAAGTGTTCAATAAATATTTGTCATTAATTCAACACGTTACACATCATCTTTATTTTCAGATGACATAGCTGAACAAACTTGTGGTTAAATTTCTAAAGATGTTTTTCCTTCTTTTTTAGGCAGGATAATTGAACAAGGAAACCAAATATAAGGCTAGTTAATGAGGTACAATGAAAACAAATTTAATATGTTAAATTTAGTTAATGCCATACCTACATTTGAGCATTGTGGGGAAGAAGGAGTTTATGTCTTCAGTATGCTTTGTCTTTCTTTTTTTTTCCCCCCAGAAAAGGGGCTGCACTGAATATAACTATCAAGTTAACCTTTTTTAGCTTTACTTTTAGAAGAATGATTAAGCTTATGTTTCCTTATTTTTTGTTTGGTACAATATCATTTATTTCTCTATGCAGTGGAAAATTATGAAAGATTTGATAAGAGCAATATCTGTCCCCTATTTTGTTCAAGAAAATCATAAAGAACATTTGTTTAATTTGTAACCAAAACATTATCAGAAAAACTTACAATTAAAAATGATATTTAAACACAGGGAATGATTTCCACAATTCCATCCACACACCAAAGTCTATCTATACTTGGCACTTAACAAATATTTATAATTTAATTATTTTAAAAACACTGTAAAAACTTTATTCCAATATTACAAATGAAAAATCGAAATTCACAGTATTTAGATAACTTTTCTAACATGGTACACTTGCATAGGAACACAGCCAGTGATTCAATAAAAATCCACCACATTTTAAAGCTTTTACTCTTTGGAAAAATGCTACATAGAGTTCCTTATGAGGCTTACTTTTGATTTCATTTGACTTCACAATAACTTATTGAGCTTTTATTCTGTATAAAACAGCCTAGGTACTGACAACTACTTATAAGTTTCAAGATGCCCTAAATTAACCAATTCAACCCTCCAATCCTTCAAAAAACATTATTATCATATATTTGACTGGTCATACTTAAAAAATAATTCAAGAATTCAAGCTATATTTTCTCTGAATTCTTTCCTTTCATTTATTTCTAAATGTCCAATAAAATTATTCTTTGTTCTTAGACCAACATCCCATACTAAGTTAATTTGTAGTTTCCTTCCCTTCATTAATTCTATTTAGTTTGCATCTTTTCTTTGCTTGTGCACCAATCAGGAGGTGCTTTGATGAATATCAGGTAATTTACTTAGAACCAATAAATTTGGGGACCAGGAAGAGCCCCAGAAATTAGATATCCTGAGTCCTTATGTCTAAAAGAAAAAAAAAAAAAATGTGGAGGGTAAGGGTTCTTAGGGGTTATGTAAATTTCCAAGAATTAGCCATCCAGTTAGTGATCCAGGCATTGGGCTCTCCAGTCAAGTCTGTATTTGTGAATTTTGTCATTCTTTCAGCCAGCACACTTGCTGCCTATGCATTTTTACTTGGTTTCTTTTAGTTTTCCAATTTTTTTTTTGTTTTCTATGTTTGTTCATGTTATTTTCTCCACAAAGTGCAAGCTGTCTGAAGTCAGGGATTAACTTTATCAAGAAATCCTGGTATGATTTTTGAAGTGTCTCTTTGAATAAATCAATGTAATCAAGAGATTAGTTGCTTTTGAAAAGTATTACAAATGGAAAAGCTATTTAATGTGCATTTGTGATTCTAGACCAATGCTACTAAAATCAGCACATGATTTTCTGGTGAAATCAGAAAACTTGCATCAAGTCTTAACTCTGTGTATGAAACGAATTCTATGAAAAGAGACTTTCACAGAATAAGAGGCTAGAAATTAGCCAAGGGAAAATTTTAAATCATTTTTTGAAGTGCATGATGCTTTGTTTTCATATCTACAGCATTATAAACAACATTTAGACCAGGGACACACTACCTTAATTAATACTTTCTATCCTAATATCATTCTAAAATAAGAAAATGTGTTTATTTCTTATTTAACAATAGGAAGGGTAATCAATAGTAGGAGCTTTTGTTGGTTGAATGAACTTTTCTCTATGAAGAAATAAAAATATCTATTACTATGGAAAAACTAAAGTTATTATATTTTATATTCCAACTAAAAGTATAACAGTTCCCCCAAGTCAAATTTATGATATCTTTAAATACAGATATTTACAGACCATACAACATATATTTAAAATTAAATAGTTCCTTAAAATAGAGACATATATATTTATTAGTATGATTTTATTTGAATAATATAGTATTAAATGAGATTGTAATAAGACTATATCAATGGGAGAACATGTTCTGATTGTGAAGGTGTTGTGGCAGAAGCCCAAATTACCAGGGCTTTGCTTGCTTCTTCACCTATCCTCTTTCTAATTTCTGCATCAACACTAAAAGTTTAACCATGAGACCCAATTACTCCTGGGAAAAACCTCCTCTGATCATCATTTAAATCACCGATTGCCTAGTATTTTAGCAGCAAGTTTCTCAGCAGGCATGCAGTTGGGGTCTATTCAATACTGAGATGTAGCTATGTATAATCTAGTCATGTTTTTGTGGCCAGAAATGCTCCTTATAACTGGGTAAATTCAGTCAGACTCAGGAATGAGTGCAATGTGGATCTCTTTTTCACTCACTAACCTAGGTTATGTTTAACCTGGAAGCTCTGGAGGGATAAACATGTCTTCACAAAAGTTTCTGTTGCTGGCTTATAGCTAGACATGATACATTGCTCTTCTTGATCCAGGATTAAAACACATGTTAATCTTTCTCCATTGTAAGAACTGGATCATTCCTAAACTGTCTATACTGGAGAAAATTCTCTGTCCTTGTTATGGAAAATGATATCTGAACGTGTGGATATTTGAGTATTAATGCTGTTTACTCTAGAAAAAAATGAAATAAATATTTGATCAAATGTTGACAATTTTGCAAAATTTTAACCTTTATATAAATCCACGATCTTACAAGACATTGCTATTACTTTTCTATGCCTAATTCAGGAATACATTTCCCTGACTGTAAATGGAATGATGTCAAAAGAAAGGTTTTACAGGATATATTGACAGATGCAGTATGCATTTTGTTAGCAATAAATTTTGATTTACACTTGCAAAATTCTTTTGGGTGATGTAGTCTATTTTAACAGTTGTAGCTATTCCTTATCATATATATGCTAAATATTAGAAGCAGATGTACAAGTTTGCCATCAAAATGAGAAAAATCAATTTTCTTTATAACCAAATGGCAACATCTGAATTTACATCTTGGAATTCATTGTAAGTAAATGAGCGTGATCGTCTCCTAAGATTTGTTGGTCTCTGAGGTCTTCCTTGTATCAAATCTAAGTAGATGTCAGATTTCAGGAAACGTGTATAACTGTCTTGTTCCATGAGCTGATACACTCTGCTTTGTGCAGCATCAAAACTGTGGAGAGTGGGTTGGGTGATGCTCTGAGCAATGCTTTCTTTGGTGTGAAAATCAAGGTTAACCTATATAAACAGAAAAAAAAATGGTGTAATTATTGTCAGTCCAGGACTGATACAGTGTTGGAGGGGTACTGGAAGCTCAAGTGTTTTTCCTCTTATGGGTCTAGGGATCCAGTGATCTATTCTGGGTCAGCCTTTCATCTGGCTTTTTCTTCTCTCCCTATGTTCCTAGTGCTTCTTACTCTTTGCTATTTAGAATAATGAAATATTGCAATTGTCATATTACAGAGATCATTAGGTTAATTTACTCATTTTCAAAATGGGGAACTAAACTTTACAGATGTTAAGTTACTTGAGTTATGGGGAACAGGGGGCTTGGAGCATATGTAGGATTTCAGAATGGGGCTTCTATTTATCCCAAATGCTTATTTCATTATGCTGTCATGCTTTGCTCTATGCAACCATGTGCTAAAATAGGAATGTGCTTTGCAGATATAAAATTCTGTAATGCTTTGTATTATATCACTTCCAAAATGTCTAGTTTTGGTGAGGGAAGATTTTCACATAAAGGCCTTATCTTTCCCCTTACAGAAGCACCATACAACTTGCTTCCCTTTTTTTTTTTTTTTTTTTTTCCCCCCTTAATCCTACATATAAGGTTGGCCATGGGGAAGACAGAAAAATACATTGGGGGGGGGGGAACAGATTGAATCATATTAAAACAAGAAAAAAAATCATCCTTTTTTTTTTTTTGTGAAAAGACATCCACATAGACAATTCTACCCCATAGACAATACTACCCTGTAGTCAAATAAAACTCTGAATAGTGACAGACTGCCACTTCTACTACCTCAGTGAAGAAGCTCTATTTTTAGGTAGCATAATAGGAACATAGGCACTCTATTTGATTCATATATGAGGTAGTAAAGTAATATTTGCTAATGTTGTAACCATTTCAGCAATTGTATCACACAGTTCACTCCTATTGAATTTGGAGTCAAAGAAAACCAATTTCTTTTTCTCTTTTTGCCCAAGAAGGTTTACCTCATCTCTTTATTATTAGATTTTCTTTTAACTTATATTCAATTAGATGAATACCCTTTTGTGCAAGCAAAACTTTGTATAGGTAGATGAACTAAAATATAAATGGTACACAGTACAAATTTCTTGATATCTCTTGCCTTTTATCATAGGTAGAAATCTTCAGTTTGTTTATGAGGTTGCTTGGCCTAAGGTGATTAATATAGAAAAGTGAATGAATTTGTACTTTACAATTCATTGTATTCATCTTAATCAGGATGAAAATAACTCTAAGGTGTGACTTCAGATAAACTTTTTCTTTCATGCTAACATGTTATAATGCATTATTTACAAACATGTAGAAATCTATCTAAATAATCATTTTTACATCAGCTAAATCGCAAACTTTCTGGTTGAATGTATAGACGTATTACTCTGATGTAGGTAGATTTTCTAAAAACGTAGACCTGAATAGGTATTTCTCAAAAGAAGATGTATTCGTGGCAAAATAGCATCTTGAGAAAATGCTCAACATCAGTAACCATCAGGAAAATGCAAATCAATCCCATAGTGAGATATCCTCTAGTCAGAATGGCTGTTCTCAAAAAGACAAAGAACAACAAGTGCTGGCAAGAATGTGGAGAAAGTGGAGCTCTTGTACACTATTGATAGGAATGTAAATTAGTACAGCCATTAAGAGAAATAGTCTGGAGGCTCCAGAAAAACTAAAAGTAGAACCAACAGATGATGTTAAAAATTCTGCTACTGAGTATATAGCTAAACAGTATGTCAAAGAGCTATCTACACACCCAATGTTTATTGCAGCACTATTCAAAAATAGCCAAGAAATTGAATCAACCTCAATATTTCTCAAAGGATGAATAGATTTTAAAAAAATGTGGTTGTATGTATACACAATGTAATACTATCTAGCTATTAAAAAAAACAAAATGTTATCATTTGCAATAACATGAATAAACCTGGAGGACATTATGTTAAATGAAATAAGCCAGGCACGAAAAAATGAATACTGTGTGAAATCCATCAAAGATGAATTCTAAAAAGGTTGATCTTATAGAAGCAGAGAGTAGAATAGTGGTTATCAGAAGCTGGGAGGGTGGAGGGGGGTTTGGGTGGGTGGATGGACAAATGGAGGAAAGTTTGGTCAATGGAGGCAAAATTATTATTAGGAAGAATAAGATTTGGTGTTATGTAACATGGTTGAGTGAATACAGCTAATAATAATATATTATATATTTTAATATAGTTAGAAAAGTGGATATTGAATTTTATCACTACAAAGCAAGGATAGCTTCTTGGGTGATAAATATGCAAACTACTCTGATTTGATCATTATGTAATGTACCCCATAAAAATAGACACTGTACCTCAAGAAACATGCATAATTATTTTGTCAATTATAAACACAATTTATAAAATAAGTTTTAAAAAAATTCACATACCTAAAAATAAAAATCTTATCTTAAAAAAATTTCAAGCACTTATAAATTCTTACAATTATCTTTATTGTACCTCCTGTGGAGCATCATTCTTTATAAATTTTTCATATATTGCTTTTGCTTTAAGAATGATTTGTTGAGGTTCCTTGCTTTTCTTGAAATCTTCACAGGCTTTCCAAAATTCAATGTTTTCGTCACTGAATTCAGTTTTAAGAAATCTGGTAAAAGCCTCCAGTCCATCTATCATGAAAATAAATAATACAATTATAAAATATTAATGTAATTAACCAGGAAAATATACTACTTGATATTACAGTATCACTGAAAATAGTTACAGATGAACTATGCCTTCCATCTAATGCAGTGCAGCAACCCGTATCTTGCACTATATACATGACCAAATTCATATGGTTTCTACAACTGCGAAGGCTAAGTATTATTCTGTTGAAACAGGCCATTTTCACACTTTGACCTAAGAGTAAGAAGACTCCTACTGTGGGCCTTCCTTTATGTCTCTTTTATCCATGCTCCTTCTAGAGTGTGAGGGATTATTGTACACAGCCAGGAAGCCATTCCCACTGTAACTTATCCAATCTACTTCTAGACTCTGGATCCTTGTAGTGCTCTGGATCCTTGTAGTCCATGTCCAAAAGCTTCATGTTTTGGAGGTTCACACACAGACTTCTTTCCCAAATTCATTCCCCAAAAGAGCACTGACTCACTGCTATGCATATCCTTAGGCTCGAGTGTAGATGGGGCTTTAATTTTCAGGCTGGAGTGTCTACTCAACTGTGAGAGGAAGCCTGTCAGTGTGGAAATAAACCACAGATGGAAAGAGAAAGAAGGGTGTCCATATTCATAGTGTGCAACATAGTGAAAATTTTAAATTCAAATGCAATCTTACAAGTAATTTTCAAATGTATTTGTCAAAGTACAACGATGAAATATATATTTTTAAGCAGTTGTTAGCTTGATCTATAATTCCTGAGCATTTAGATATTTAGCAGCATGTGGCCATTTTCTTTCTTTCTTTTTTTTTTTTTTTTTTTTTTTTTTGTTTCTATCCTGAGCCCCATTAAATGGTAGGAACAGGTATCAAGTCTTCAGGAAGATTAGTGGGGCTCAAATTCATGTTCATTTAGTTATTATGTGGCCCTGAGTGAATGATATTTCCTTTGCATGCCTCAGTTTCTCAATACCTAAAATTAAAATAGTAAAGAATACCTATGTGGTAGAACTGCTTAGAGCATTAAATGTATTAAAATATGCAAAGAGTTTAGAAGAGTGACTGGCAAATCGTAAGAACTCCATAAGGATTTTGGTGGTGGTGGTTGTGAAGGTCATGATGATGATGATAATCTTCATGATTTTCAGTTGTTTAAAATCTATATAAAGTTTACATGGCTAACAAAGTGACAGACTTTGGATCAACCCTAAGATTATCTGATTTTAATACTAATGCTCCACCAACTACTTTTGACATTCTAATTTTCTGACTTATGGCTTATAGGAATTTTTAAAAGAAATATTCTTCATTTTGATAAAATTATAGATTCACATGTACTTCTAGGAAATTAAATAGAGAGATCCCATGTACCCTTTTTTACACGTTCAACCAATCAAAAATTTGTGAAACCATAGTAAAGTATCACAACTTGGAAATGACATTAGTTGATAAATCATGATTTAGAATAACAAAACTCATGTTGCTATTTTATAACCACACTCAGATCTCTCCCATACTCAACTCCTCCTGCATCTTAAGAACCACTAATTTTCCCTTCATTTGGTATAATTTTGTCAAGTCAAAAATGTTATATAAGTGAAGTCACATGGTATATTTTGTTGGGGATGATTTTTCACTCAGCATAATTCTCTGGAGATTCATCCACGTTGAGGCATGAATCAATAATTTGTTTCTTTTCATTGCTGTATTCTATTCCATGATAATGATATGGATATAATGCCATCTTTTTAACCATGCAAAGACATTGAAATACATATGGGTTATTTCTAGTCTTTTATTATTATTATTTATTATTTTTTGGTCATTACAAATACAGCTGCTAGCAGGGGTCCTAAAACTACTGCCTGCGGGCCACATGCAGTGGTATGATTGTATTTGTTCACCTTTTTTTTTTTTTACTTTAAAATAAGATATGTGCAGTGTGCATAGGAATTTTTTTTTTTTTTTTTTTTAAACTATAGTCCAGCCCTCCAACGGTCTGAGAGACAGTGAACTGGTCCTCTGTCTAAAAAGTTTGAGGACCCATGATTAGAGGTTTTTTGTTTTTTTTTTTAAATATAAATGTAAGTCTTCATTTCTCTGGATTAAGTCTCAAGAGGTGAAATTGCTTGGTTATATGGTAGTTACATTGTAGATGCATTGAGGGAAGCATAATATGTTTCTAACAAATCTTTCAAATAAATTTCCTCAGAGAAAATAACCCTTTTGTTGGGTTTAAATAACTTCCAGCCATCTTTCTTTAAATTATGTCTTACTTTCTAGTTATGGACTATGTTTCTTTCTGCTGTCACTGGTAGGTCCTTACACAGGAAATCTCATTAGTCTCATCTACTTTATACATTTTGTTCACATCTTCAGACAAAATGATGCATAGCAAACAATTTGAGAAAACAATAAAAGTTTTCTGAGCTAACCATTGCTAACATTAAAGGACCTTAATTCTATTAAAAGTAATTATTATAAAAAAAAATTCCCTTCACTTCAATTATTCCTCTAGCTGCTGGCTTATCTCTTCTTCTTACAAATGTAAAGTTTTAAATTTTCTACACTTGATCTCTTAATCTCCTCTGACTTATTCCCCAAAACACTAAACACGGTTTTATTCAACATTTCATTTAAACTATTTTTCCCAGATTGACTAAATGTTATATTCAGAGACCTTTTTTTATCAGTCCGTATGTTACTTTGTCTTTTCATAACAGCCAGCGTGGTAGAGACTTGCCTGAAATGTTCTTTAATGACAACTAAACTCCTGGGTTTCCTTTTACACCTTATGACTATTGCATCTCCAATTCTTCTAAGCTTATTCTTTTTCGTCCTTCCCTTAAATTCCATGTCTTGGAAAATCACTTCAACACTCCACTACAGTCAATATGCTGATCATTCTAAGGACTCACCCCAGCCTCTTTCCTGCAAGTTCATATCAACCAACATGTGGGAAACATCTTCATTGAACTTCCCATCAAAATATTCATGTCCCAGCTGCATTTGTCATCTTCATCCAAGACCTTAATCTACATATGTTTCCTATTCTATGCCACCATCTCCTCAGGGACTTAAACAAGCACCTTGGCATTTATCCTCAGGAATTCCCAATTTTCCTCTTACCTCTCATATAGCTGATTATCAAAGTTGTCAATTTTGCCTCTTTCATAAATGCTACATCTGTATTTTTATTTTTATGTGATCTGTAATTTCTTCAGAATTATCTCTCATATAGATTATTATAAGAACCTTCTAATTGATGGCTGTGACTTTAGGTTTCCCTTGCCTCTCCCTCTATCCTCCTGGTTTATTATCCCCTCTTTAGTCACTAATATCTTTTTACAGTACATATTTCATTATGGTTATTTACTACTTAAATTTTCCAACAATGACTCACCATCTTTTTCTCACTATACGTTCTAATCACAGAGAAATACATATACTCGCATACATATGCCATAATCCTGCATCTTTAGCTACTATTGGCTATACTTTTCCCTCCCTAATCTCATCAAAGTATTTAATCTAATTTGTGTCGCCCATGTCCGTTGGAGGTTTAAATTAAAAGTCCTCTTGTCTACAAAGACTTTGCTAATCTCTCAAGAATAAGTTAGGTGTCTTTTATATGTAGCTTCCTAGTATGCTTAGTAACAATCAAAACAGCACATTACAGTTGTCTCTTGACTTTCGTGTCCCATGTTACACTGTGAAAGTCATGAGATAAAGACCATTGTCCAATTTGCCAGCAGGAAGAAATCATTCAAAATTATTTTTTAAAATAAACAATTGATAAATAGTTGAATTCATACAACATATTTAATTTTATTAAAAACATAAATTGATTGTAGAAAATGCTTTGTGTTTTAAGTGAAACGTCAGACCTATGTGTAGAGTACTAGATTAAAAAAAAATATATATCTTGTCTTATTTTTAACATCAACAAGTATATGTAATAAAAATTCTACCAATTCTTTTAACAAGTAGATCCTTATCTTAGCCAGATGCTATCAAACATTTAATTAAAGTTCTAATTTCTTCCTTGGCAATCAATTTTTATAATTAGGATTTGGCTTCTTTGGGCATATGAAGAAGTGGAGAATGGCTACTGGTGGTGACAGTTTTATTTCTGAATCTATACTGTTAGGTTGGAGCTCAGCTTTATGAGCTTTGCCATTGTGAACCTTCTAGTGAGATTTGAGTCCTACTTGGCAAGCTAATGAGAAGACAACATAAATTTTGAGAATTGGCCTGGCTGAAGTTTGTGGTAGAAGTCAGTTGATATGACTTCAGACTGGCTGACAAACTCTTCTAGAGATACACTTCTCCTTCTCGGATATCACGATGAGTTATTCAAGCATATTCTTAATTCTGTAATATATTCCTAACTTGGATGAACTGTCTTATTAAATTATAATCTATTATCAACATTTTGTTCATTGATAAGAAAACATCAACAAAAACTGATCACAAATTATCCAAAATGTTAGAAATAACAAAAGCATTAGAAGAGCTGTTATTAATACCTTGAAAACCACAAAGTGTTTTTTAAAAAACTGAGTGAATAGTTGCAAAAAAATCAAGAAAGAAATTGAAATCATAAAAAAAATTTCATTGAAATTCTATAGCTGAAATACAAAATATTTAAAACTGAAAAATTCATTGGTGAACCTGACAACAGATGAAAGACTGTAGAAGAAGGGGGGCATATACTAGGAGATAATCGGATAAGAAGTATTTAATCTAAAGTAGGAAGAACAATAAGAAAATGGGGGACAAATAGAACACAAATAGTAAGATGGCAAGTTTAATGACATCTATCTCAATGCTGACATAGCTTTTAATGGATTTTTAACTAAGGTTAAAAATCAGAGATTATTAAACTGGATTAAAAATTAACATCACACTTTATATTGGCTACAAGAGACATGTTAAATATAAAATATCAGAAAGACTAAGAAAAAGACTGAAAATGATAAGGGGTTAAAAATAAGACATCCCAGCTGGGTGTGGGGGCTCATGCCTATAACCCTGGTATTCTGGAAGGCTGAGGCAGGAGGATCACGTGAGCTCAGGAGTAAGAGACCAGCCTGAGCGAGACCAAGACCCTGTTTCTACTAAAAATAGAAAAAATAGCCATAAGTGGTAGGGGGCGCCTGTAGTCTCAACTACATGTGAGGCTGAGGCAGAAACAACTCTTGAACCCAGGAGTCTGAGGCTGCTGTAAGCTAGGCCAATACTACAGCACTCTAGCCTGTGCAAAAGAGTGAGACTCTGTTTACCAAAAACAAATAAATAATAAACATCTTTATAAAAAATTCTTATGTGGCTGAGAAGGTGACTTCAAAATAAGGAGTATTTCTATTTCAGAGTTATCAAATGGCCAATCATTACTAGTACATTACAACCTTAAATATATATTAATAATTCAGAACTTTGAAATATATGAAGCAAAATTAAGAAACAGGAAGAACAATTCATTATAGTTGTAGATTTAAATTCTGATCATTAATTAATTGACAGAAAAACAGACAGAAGTCAATGATACTATATAAAGTATAAACAACACTGTTACCTAAAATGACCTATATTACATAACTCTATACACAACATATCTTTTAAATGCACAAGGAAGATTATATAAGATAGACTATATGGTAGGACTCATTTATTTAGATAAAATGAATCCAAATAAATTTCAAAAGCTTAATATCTTACAAATATGTCATTTCTCCCACAAGAGCTGTAAATTAAAAATCAACACTAGTAACATAGTTAAAGAAGGTCCAATTATTTGGAAATAAAATAAGACACTTATAAATAGTCCATATGTCAAACACAAAATCACAAAGGAAATTGAAAAATTGCTATAAGTGAATCATAGTTAAAGTACAGCACATCAAAATTTGTGAGAACCTGCTTAAACAGTAGTTAAGATGGAAATTCACGGCATGAACTGGTATGCTGGTATTAAAAAAAGGATATAAAAACCAAGATCTTAGTTTCCACTTTAAGAAGCCTGAAAAACAATAGGAAATTGAACCCACCAAAAGTAGAAAGGAAAAAAAATTAAAAACAAGAGCAAAAGTTTACATAATAGAAAGTAAAATGAAGAGAAGATTAACAAAGACAAAACAAAGTGCAGAACCCCTTGCGAGACTGTTTCATATTAGGAAGCAAATCGGAGATGTTACCTTGGATTATACTGCTATTATAAAAAAAATTATGTGATTATTATGCCTGACTTTATGCCAGTAAATAGAATTTATATGAAATGGGCAAATAGACTAAAAGAACAATAAAACCTATCCAAGCTGACACTGAAAAAGTGGAAAATCTGATATCCCTAATTTAATTAATAGTTTTGTAATAAAATATCTCTCCTTCCAAAACAAACAAAACAAAGCAAACCAACCAACCAACCAACCTTTGGGCACTTATCTGATGAACTGCATTAAACATAAAAAAAAAAAGTATTCCAATTTTGTTATTCTTATTCAATTTTTTCCAGAAAACAGAGAAGGGATAAATACTTTCTATTTCATCACATAAGGCTAGACTAACTCTAACACAAAAACCTGACAAATATATCTCTCCATCAACAACAAAAAAAAAAAAAAGAAAGAGAAAGAAAATCACACACCAATATCTCTCATGATCATAGATGCAGATTCTTAATAACGTAAAAAAATTAAATGTAACATTTGTAAAGAGGAAGCTAACATTCTGGCATTATGGCTGGAAAATTGTGAAATGACAAACTTACAGCTTTCTTAGTCTGCTCAGTTTATTAGCACTTATATTTCCATTTCTTATACTCACTGCTTTCATGGTCAGTGACTATTTCTAATATAAAAAGTTCTATATAGAATGAAGCAGGATGAATGAATCTCTGTTGAAGAATTATGGTATTAACTAAGGGTTTTTTTTTTTTGCATTAATGCATGTTTAGAGGTTTGGAAGGTTAATAGCTATTCATATTCATTACCTCATTTAATTTTCATTCAGATGCCTGAAATATCTCCTATATTCATTTTCATAGATAAGGAAACTAAGATTCAAATATGTTCAATTGACCCAAATTTTACTTTCCAAAAAAAGAAAAAAATAATTGAATTCTATTTCTCTCAGGAAGGCTATGTGGTAGGCAGAAAAATAACATCTCCAAGATTGTCCATTTCCTATTCCCCAGAACCTATGAATTTGCTACCTTACATGGAAAAAAAAAAAAAAAAATTGCAATTGTGAATATGGTTAAGGACCTTGAGATGAGAAGATTATCAAGGTAGATCCAATTGAATCCCGTGAGTTCTTAAAAACAGAACGCTGAATTTGGTGGTGTGAGCCAGTTATCCCAGATACTCAGAAGACAGAGGCAGGAGGTTCACTATAACCTAGGAGTTCAAGGCCAAGCTGACCTTATGTTAGAAAAAAGTACAAGAGAAAGGCAGGCGAGTGGGTCAGAGAGATAGACAAGAGGAGGACTTGAATTTTGGTTGTGGGCTTTGAAGAAGGAAGAAAAAGATCATGAGCCAAGGAATGTGGTTAATTCCAGAAGGCGGGTGTCTTCATTTATTTTGTATACCCGAGGTTGGATAATTGATAAAGCAAAGAGGTTCATTTTGGTCACAGTTCTTCACCAGGGACTGGCATCTGCCCATCTTCCAGTGAGGGCTTCTGTGCTGTGTGAAAATGTGGTGGAAACAGCGAAAGGGGAAATTGCTGTGCAAAAATGAATCAAACCCCAGAGACAACCAGGCTTTGTAAAAACTCACTGTCCAAGAACTAATCCATCCCTCTGAGGACCAACCCAGTCAGAGAGTAAGAACTCACTCACCACTGACAAAGTCACCTAAGTCACTGAGGGATTTGCACTCATGAGCCCAACACCTCCCCCCAGGCCCAATCCCCCTATACCAACACGCTGGGGATCAAATTTCAGGATGCTGTTAGGTGGGGACAAACTGTCTCCTGACCACAGCAGTGGGAATGGCCCTCAGTTTGTAGACAGCAAGAGTACAAAGACCTTAGTTTAAAACTGCAAAAAGTTTAACTAACAACCCAAAAGAGCAGGAAAGGATTCTTTCTCATACCTTCCAAAAAAGGACAACAGCCTGGGGAAGCCTTAAATCTATTCTAATGAGACCCATCCTAGACTTCTGACTTAACAGAACTACAAGAGAATAAAATCATGCTGTTTTGATTATTAAAGCTTTGATAAATTGTGACAGCAGCAAAAGGAACCTGATATAGTTCTCAAAATATACTTTATATGTCACCATTCATTTCTTCTCTATATAGAATTTGTCCCCATTGTCATGAAGCATCATGTTACTAGGAATCTTTTTAATATATTAGACTTCTAGGAACTTAATGTTTAAGAAAAAAGTAGTCACAAAAGGACACGACAACCTACAGCCACTTCTAAACCTTATATTATAGACTAAATCTGACTGCTACCATAATGACCTGATGACATATGTCTCTTCTACACCACAACTTCTTCCATTGAAGTTTTTTCTGGGGTGTTAAAAAGGTTCTGCTGTTCCTTCTCCTCAGTATGTCCATCCTGACCACCAGGTGTCAGTAGTTAGATGTTAGTGAAGAAACTAGGGAGCCTAGGAAAGGAAGGTGAGGCTCAAAAAAATTGGAGAGGGCATTGCAAGACTGACCCGCAAATTTCAGAAGCTGTCTACAGTCCTCAGATGCTCGATAATTCTCAGTCAAACACAACTGTAGGATGAAGGCCTTCGTGCTAAGGGGCTCCCAAGTGAGTCAGCACACTATGACCACTGATAAGAAGCAAGAGTGATCAATGGGAGGGATATTTAATCATCCTTCTCATTTCTCTGACTCGGTTAGTGTATTATTGTCAAGGCTTATTTCTCACACTGAACAGTGTGCTTTTCTCAGAATGTAGAAATATAAGTGGACAATTGTTCTTTGATGCATTTTGACCCATAGTATATGTCCACTAAATACCTGACAATATACTATAGGTTTTCAGGTAAAATTCTCTCTCCACCAAAGTAACTGCCAAGTGATCAGCAGGGAGTGAGATGTGCTGCTGTCCCAGGGCTTATTAGCACCTAAGTGCCCACTCAGATTACTGACCTGTAGTTTGTTCCCACTTGATTTTCTTTCCCAAAACTCCTTTTACCATCTGCATCTCAGTACTTGGACTTGTTAAAAAAACAGTTTGTGCCATTACTATTGCCGAAGACTACATTTCCTTTAGTTTCTGAAAACTAAATTGCAGTATCCTCAAGACTACGGGTGAAACTGAAGCCTTAGGCTAATGACTTTAGAAGACTGACTACTAACTGACAGCAGCTTGAAAATGTCTTTCCTTTCCATTTATGTAACTTAAAAAATGGTTGTATTGCCTAGTCTCTGACTTAACTTTCCTTCTCGTTTTCTTTCCGCCTTCTGTCTTCTCCTGTAATGGCCCTGGAAAGGAATAAGGAGACTAAGACAAAACATGTCTTTCAAACCCTAAAATTCAGGTGTCCTCAAACTTTTTAAACAGGGGGCCAGTTCACTGTCCCTCAGAGTGTTGTAGGGCTGGATTATAGTTAAAAAAAAAAAAACAAAAAAACTATGAACAAATTCCTATGCACACTGCACCTATCTTATTATGAAGTAAAAAAACAAAACGGAAACAAGTGCAATCACACGGCTTCATGTGGCCTGCGGGCCGCAGTTTGAGGACCCCTGCAAATCATCATTAAAGTAGAATATTGAAATGTGGGGCAATGTTAGTTCTCTCAAAGCAAAATAAAAATGAAAACAGTCATAAGTACATGAACTGGCTTGAGCTAAAGTTTAGGTAGTTATGTCCATCCTTAGCTAGAGCTGTAAAAAAAAAATTTCTTCTTGAGAACTTTCCCCCTTGATGAATATTTAGTGTAAAAGAAATCAGCTGCTTAACACTCGTACTTCCTTCCTCTTTTATTTTTCAAAGATTTGTCCTTTTTTCCTCAAAATTGCTATCCATTTTTACTGGATTAAATTCTTAAAAAATTATATTCTCTCGATTTATTGCTAATAACTATCTTTAGAACTGATAAAATTTTAAATTTTCTAATGGAATTCTAAAGTTTCTTATTTGTTACTGCAGGGTCAGTATCTCGGTATGCTTTGCTTGGTAGTTGCTATAAAGCAGGTTTCTGAAAAAAATTTCTTGGCTAGATACTATGAAACAATTGGAAGCAAGACAACAAAGTGATTGTGAGAACATTTTTAAAGAACCCTAATTTTTAAAAAAGCAGTTGTGTGGAAATGTGCCCTAGGCTGATATTAAAAATTGTATAACTGGGTGTTATTATTTTGTCTATGATATAGGTACTGCCGTCTTTCTTTTCACAATAAGAGGCATTTTAGCTTGTCCTTACTTGATCCTCTGTTACTATTTAAATTGAAAAAGCTAAGTTGGTAAAATACAATGCTTGCTACATTAAAACGAGAGAACAGTCTGTTCCAGGTCAGATCTAGTCTAGAAGGAAGTTTCTGTTTCTTTTGGTTTAAAAATTAAGTTGTACTGGCCTCAGTTACGGGATGAACTTTTTAAATTTCAATTTACTGTATTCTAGCTGTATGTCATGCAAAAGTAGGAATATATTTGTTTTTAATTAACAAATTATTCCTAAAATGATGTAGTAAATAATTGTCATGATTACAGATGGATACAGTCATTACTTTTCTTATTAATATATCTCAATTATAATAAAATGTTTTGTACTGACAGCTAAAAGGATTTGTCCCTATGACAGACAACTGAAATTGTTATTTCTTAGAAATAACTTTCTTACCTGTCTTTTAATTATATTTGTCAAACAGTATGAACCCAGGGACTGTGTTATATATTTAAAAGACTATTATTTACAATAGTTAGAAGTATTAAGTGTCTGAGGTTTTAGCACGTTGCTCTATGCCTTTTATTGGCACAATTCCATCTAATTTTTGTATAAGCCCTGTGGAGTAAGTCTTGTTATACACATGTTTATAGATGAAGTTGATATTCAGAGATGTAAGTTGCCCTAAATCTTAGAGCTGGCAAAAGATAGCACAGGTGATGGAACCCAGGTTCATCTTGTTTAAAATTATAAAAATTTTACAACTGAACAGCTATAAAGCAAAGTTTCTACTGTTGAGAAATATGGAAATTAATGGGCAAGATAGCCCTGTATGAACCAAGGACTGAGGAAGGACAATTGCAAGAGTGAACTTAATTCTATTTGAAGCCGAAGAGGAAAATCATCCTGCATGAAATTCAAATAGAAGTCTTCCAGAAAATAATACAAACATTATTTCAAATGTAGTCCTTTAACTAATTCACACAGCATGAGTGTCAATGCTGTGCCAGCTGCTATGCTCTGGAATATTATGCACAAGCCGTTTGTTACTGTGGTTAGTCTTGAGCTTGATACAGACCTTCAAAATGAAGTCACAGCACTAATACCAAGAAAACTGCGGTGTATGCTGTGAGAGCTCAGGATGCCTTAACCAAAATGAATGGGTTGTTGGTGTAATATGAATATAATAGTGGAAAAACAAATACTAATTCAAGGAAAGAATGGATGAATGATAAATGAGAGAAGAGTTCATTTACATAAAATTTAAGTAAATTACTTTTTAAAAAGAAATATGCTGTGCTGTGCAAGATCATCCCAACATATTAGTTACTTCCCTTTTCTCTTACTCTCTTTGGGTAGCTGCATTAAGTCAGATTACGAGGGAACTGTCCCTCACACAGAGGCAGGAACTTACTAAACAGTCCTTTAGGAGGCAGCAGTGGTGGATGCAGCTGCCTAAAGGGCTTGATAGAACCTGGGATTAGAATTCACACTGGAAGAAGCTGGCTCAATGTGTCATACAAATATGAAATGCTTGTAATTGCATGTTTCTAAATTGAAACTCTGGCATCTGTTGGAGTATTTTTCTGATGCCAAGAAACCAAATGAAACAAAGTCAAGAAACTCTGAAGTTGGAAACCCAAGTACTGTATAACAGCCTATGTACTAAATTGTGGTGTTTCTTCCTTAATATCTGGCTTTATAACTCTGGCCTGCCGTAGAATGTTGTTGTTTCTTTTGAAATAATGACTTATTTATCCGATCCATTATAATTTGCACTGAATTTTATTTATTTTTATTCCTTAGATAGATTAAGGAATTGAGTGTTTGTTATGGGGTCGACTCGAGTCAGAAATTTAACTTTATAGAAGAACCCTGGAAACCCTTATCTTGCAGCTAATTGGTGACTGAAAATTGGGAAGAATTATTTGAAAAGCCGTAAGGTGAAAGTGTAAGAAGTACTCATTTCCTTCCTCAAAAAATAAAGTACACATTTCCTGCAGCCCTTTCTTAGTAAGTACTTCACATAGTATAATCAGTTCATATTTTTAAATCAAAGGAATGCAATGACTTACATATCCTACTGGGGTTGTCCTCAGACACCTACTTAGCAGAAGCATAATTTAGAGTTTTAAAAAGTCTAAGTACACTCACTCACTAATAAAAACATTAAAAATGCTGTAATAATTTGTAATGACTAGGTGCACAGAGAAAATGAACAGTTATGTAGTAATGGGAAGTTTTTTTATTGATAGGGGCTCCCCTCCTAAGAAATGATGCTCTCATTTCAACCCTCAGCTCTCAAATCTGTGAGATGATTAGAAAATATCTATAAATCAGTCACTCTTCCATATTTTAGGTATGAACCTACAAAACCCTGCAAAACTTCTGATAAGGTTTACCACGAACTAAACATGCTTAAACTCTACCTGTTACCTTTCTACAAGTTGTTTAAGGCTTGTTTATTCCCCTCCATTTATCCATTGCTATCTTTCGCTCATTATAGAAATAAAATCTAGGGATCATCGATTCACCCTTTTTCTTTGTTCTATTCCTTGATTTTCTCACTCTACAGCGTACATACACATTCAATCAATAAGTCATCAAGTTCATCCATTTTCCTTCCAAAATAGTCTCTACCTTGAGATCAGCTTTTATATCTACAGTAAACATGTGGATAGCTCATATTATATGCAGAAAAATTTAACCTTTATATCCATCAGAGATAGCTTTCTAACACATAAATTCTTGCAGAATTTGTCCCCAGCATGATTTTCCAATGTGTTTATTACACGACCTCGGTGAAAATAAACTGCTTGCCTTTTTAGATTATGTCGAAACTTATTATTTCTCTAACTATTTTCATGCCTTTTCCTCTGCTCAGAAATTACCTTTTGAATTACCTTTTGAATTCTTCCATGCATACGTTTCACCTATTTGAAGGACTTTCTAGAATCTATGTATTTTGCAAGCTCTATAGCATTTTAAAAACTAGCCAATTATTTTCAGTTGTGTGTTATTCTTCAGTATCATCTTGCTTTCAAATGCCTTACATAGAACCATGTAAATATATGTATACAAATAAACACACATATATGTGTGTACTGCATGTATATAATATTTTATTGGCTTTAATTGGTTTTATAAGTTCAAATTAATAGAACCTACCTTTACAAATTCAGTCAATGAAAAAACAGATGAAGGCTATCTTTGAAATTCATGGTTATGACAGATATACTCTGATTCTGGTTTTGATTTATTAGTACTTTTTGTTTTTATTAAATAGCTTTCAGAAATTACTGATAAATATGTGTGTACAGTTTTGAATTATAGATTTTTGTTATTCATTTTGAAAATTCAGAAAAATTTGCCAAAAAATAGGAATGGCAAAAAATAATTAGCCTAACAAAAGCATAGAAATAGAGGAGGAACAGAGTGAAATTATTAGGGAACTTCATTGTATTAAAATTTACTACATAACATGTTTGAGTTTATCTTTTAAAAAAGTTATTTTAGAATAGATTTAGGTTTACAGAAGGTTTCAGATACAGTTCAGAGTTCCCATACACTCCAATTTCAATTTCACCTATTATAATATTAACATGTTCCCATACAGTTCAGAGTTCCCATACACTCCAATTTCAATTTCACCTATTATAATATTAACGTATTACATTGTTTGGTACATTTGTTATACTTAGTAAACTGATATTGATATATCCTTATTAACTGAAGACCATCTTTTGTTCAGATTTCCTTAGATTTTTATCTTCTGTGTTTTTTTCTTTTTTAATTACAAAGGAGATAAACTAGATGAACAAAAAAAGAATATCAAAACACCTCCCTGGCTCCTCTGGTTTCTGTGGAACACAGCAAAAACTGGTGACCATTCTGTTTTATGCTCATCCGTCCACAATCTGTCACCTAAGCCACCCTCTCTTTTTCAAATTATATTTCTCAAGAAAGGATTACTTTAAAAAAATTTTCCCCAAGTAAATTGCACTGTTTAATGCCCCATGCGTACATTGGCTCTCTGCTGGGATGGTCCTTATTTTTCCCTGTCCATCTAGTGAATTTTGATGAATTTCTAAAACCTGGGGTAGAAGCCATCATTCTGTGGTTCCATTCCTAAAGCTGATTAAAATCATTCTACAGTGATTTCAATGTCAGCTGTTTTTGTCAAACTGAAACCTCAGATTTTCAAGGTATTTTGTTTGGTTCATGACTTTATTTCTCATTTGACTAAATTTAATACCTTTTCCATTTCCTTTTTACAGACAAGTCATACGGTATTTGAGAAAATGACACATTTAACCAAATGGAAAATTTATAACATTTGATAGAGCAAGGTCTTTGGAGTGCTTTTATGTGTAGGATATTTCTCTTAAACAGATATCTATCTATCTATCTATCTATCTATCTATCTATAAAAGTATATGTATTTCCCAAGAGTCAAGTCAATAAAAGTGAGCTGAATTTAACCACTGAAGCCAAGAGACTTCTTTTAGGGAATCATTTTAATATTTATGATTTAAAAATATTTATAATTTAATATTACAATAGACATTGTAATAACAAATATTCAATGTTTTTTAATTGAATAAATTAATATTAATAGAATATTTTTTTATGAATTCAATACAATGTACTTAGCACTTTGATCATGTAAGATGATAAAAATGTCCCAATGGACCCGTGCTACTTGTCTTTTATTCATGTTACCTCCTCTTGATTTAAATTGTTGACAGTTGACAGCTTGTCAATATTTCTGTCAACTGAGAAAAGAGGCAGCAGCAGATTTAAGTTGGCCCACTTGGTCTGGACTACTGCTAAAGAATGAATACAGAATTCTGGGAGTGAGGATTTTCTGTAGAACTAATTTATTAGCTCAGCCTTTCTTCACTTTGAATGGGTAATGAGAGTTAATGAAATTATTATGCACCATGGGTATAATCCCACCAACTCCATCCATGTAAACATAAAAGAGGTAAAGTCTCCATCTTTCTTTAAGGCTGCATAATATTCCATGGTGTACATATACCACAATTTATTAATCCATTCGTGGATCAATGGGCACTTGGGCTTTTTCCATGACTTAGCAATT